>NNCF01126301.1:121115-239447 GCA_002313205.1 Laupala kohalensis
CCCTTTATTTCCCCTTCCATTCCACCCACTGCGCCTCACTCGCACGGATCGGAGAAGAAACTGCGCGCGACCTCTTGGGAACACTTGGTGAACGACTGTGCTTTCGTTCGGATTCGGTAGTGGACCGTGGGAGATGATTGATGAATATTCCCTTTGTTAGGATAAAGATTGAACACGGATGGTTAATAATTCCTTTATTCGTCATGTCGTCAAAGTGCATGTTTGAACACACAAGGTCTGGGTAGAAATGGTGTACCTCTGTGTAAGCTGAACGGGTGGTGTAGTGGTTAACACCCCTGTGAGTTCCCTGTTCGATTCTCGTCTCGTCACCATTTTCACCTGACCGAAAGTTATTACACATCTTCTCCATGTTTAGATACACAGAAGAAATATATGTGTGACATAATATTTAATGTCTTTCGTACATATAAATACACACTTTACAAGATCAAGTATCATTAATCTAAAATTGAATGTGAGTTTGCTTGTTATTGAATATTATATGTGTTGCATTTTATAATAACTAGTGTGAACTCAGTGAGGATGAGGCGATAAATAGAATGGTGACAAGATACATTAGAAAATATGATTGCGGATATTTCAATACCTTCGTACGTAGCAAGATAATTAGATGGCATTAATTCTACCTAAATATGAAGTTCTTAAAATATCATTGCTCACGAATAGCATACTTCATCAATCAAGCTTCTGTATCAGTGTCACCAGATGTTGGCATAGAAAAAAATATATTTGTGAAGCTTAGGCGAGAGTATAATCAATCATTATTACTACTGTTTTGTTGTCGGATATCACAATCTTCCGTGTATTCTCCTTTTCGACATTTCATCACAATATGAAATAATGTAACTTTTTCACTTCATTAATATCTTGCTCACGAGACTTTTTCAATGTTTCAAATTCTTTGGATCTCTTATACTTAATTGTACATTTAAATACACACGTAGTACATTACATTTTAACATTTTACAGTACATACTTAAACTTTATAGTTCATTTATAAATACACTTTCTAGAGAAAAAAAATCGAATGACATGTTCATATTCGGAAACTTGATCTACGACATTCGTGGCGAAAGGAAAATAATGAAGGGGCAAACCGAAGACCACGTGAAAGTCGATCAGTCAATGCCGGTATTGCGAGATAGCTTAATTCAGAAGGAGTGTCAGCAGAATTTGAAGCGAATTTCGTTCGGATGCTGCCTCCTACATCACCAGATTCGTAGAACCTGCCGTAATTGACATGTCGACTGTGCTTGACGGAGGGTTTGATCTCTAACCTTTGAGTAAAAGAACAGTGCCTGAAGTTCACTTTTCCGCGGTTTATAGTAGCCATTGTGTGGGTGCCATGGCATGCTGTCTGGAGTGGGTAGAGGCTACACTAAGCCACCCTCCGCAGGAGACGTATGACAACACCATTGGTCACATCTCGTTACATTTCTTTCGCAGCGAGGACTGTAAATGTATCACCATATCAAATCAAATATCGTTAGAATCGTTTCTCACACCATTTTTCCTTTCTGCGCCGACGAGGAAGTTTGGGGTGAGAGTGGAGGGTCACAACGACACGCTGTTTCTAATTAAAACAGAGTGCTTCTTCGACGGAAGGGTGGATGGCGTAGAGGCCGTATCTTAGCAGAAATCACATAACGCCACAATATTGAAGAAATATTCATCTCACAAGTATTGTTATTCGTTGGTTGACAGCTCCACGTGACAGAATTCTCACGCCCGCCTCAGTTGAACCGAGTATCCCGAGGAAGGAGGTTGCTCATGATAATTAAAACACGCCCAACCCCTCCATCTTCTCCACGTTTAGTTCAATTTCTGTGATGGATTGGCGTGGCAATTTTAGTCATCTTTGAGATGAGTTATGGATTGGCGTGAGATCTCTTAGGGAGTGATTTTGGATAAAGATTATGCCTGAGACGTACCTTAACGTGAAGAATAGATGGGCTGCAATTTAGGTAATATGTATACGATGGGGATGGTGGACGAGCTAAATTATTATTAAATATTTTGAAATCGGAGCAACAAAGTATCTCTCATGAACTAAATTAATTTTAATTATTTTTTAGTTAATTTTAATTAAAAATACTTTTAGTAAGTATTTTTAATCAATCTTTTGTGGAGAACTGAAAAATTTGTAGATTTATAATATCTGCTTTGTACTTTGATTGTCTGACATCTTACTTGCTTTCGGAAATCAAGCAGAATATTACTCTTCATATAGTCATAAAAAATTGCGTTCTGGGCAATCACTTCAGCACTTCACATAAATCCTCAAATTAAAGAGCAATGAATCTTGTAGGGAGCCATTTTATCACACATCTAATTATTATTTAATCCCGACATATTCCATTATTAACCCTTCTGACGGATCATACGTTTCTCAGACAGATCTAGTCCGAATTTTAATCGATTAGTGTATTAAGTTGTGGGTTTCTTCCTCTCTTCTGAGCTTCAGACGTTTAGCGACCATGAAGGTGTTGTTTGTTAAACCAGTCAAATAATTGCAGTTTTTAGTTAAGCCTCGAATTTTTTAAAACTATTCATTGCACATTTTTAATTTTGCGTTGGGATTGCTATGCCTTACTCTACAGATCTCGTGACAAGAACCGTGACCGTATTGCGCAACATTGTATTTTTTTGTAATTTAATAAGCCAAGAACAGCAAAATAAGAATTACGGAATAACAGAATACGTAAACATTTGTTTTTGTTGATACTCTCACTATCCGCCTGTGAGGTAAAGGTTCTTCATAACACACAAAAAGATATTATTCGGGTGAATGGTTAAAAATAGTTTGATAAGAATTCTACCACTTCGAACGAAGTCAACCGTTCCCTGTGAATATTAATATTTCAGATGCTTGCACAACTGCCTACCTGCGCGGCAGAGGACTCGTGTCGGTATTTTCGTCGCTGGCTGATCGTCAAAGTGATAATTCCGTCTTCGTTCGAGCTCGAACCGCAGAACTCTCTGACGTCATTACGCGTCCGTGGGTGTGCGTGCGTGTTTGTATGCGTGAGTACCAGTGCGTGCTGAGTACCCTGCATCTAATCGTGCATGGTTTACGGTCTGCGGAATCAACGATCGAGTTGGACTGTTACTGTCCGGAAATAATGTTTCCGTAACAATTTCGTACTTGTTAACCACTCTTACCGTGCATTGTTTAATAATTTGTAGCCTTTGATTCAGTTTATTTTTGCATAGTTAATTTCGATTTCTGCGGGCATGCGATGGGCATGAGGATATATTCTTGTACCAATAGTTATGTGACTTACAGTAGTAACCAGGTAATGGCTTAAAAATATACACGAGATAATCTGTCAAATTTATTTTTTATTATTTTACTTTTTCATACGTATTGGAATTACGACTCAAAAGTGTACATTCTTCTCGAATAGATTGTGAAAATTTACGGACGAATTTTAGAAGAACAGTAAGAACTAGATAAGTCAGATAAGTACGTATACATATCTCGAATACAAATTTTGTATAACGCAAATTACTTACATGTATTTGAGTATGAACTAAAGAATGAATGTAAATAGGATAAAATAATCAGAACTCGATTAATTTTATGTGGCAAGGTAACGAGTTTTTCTTCATTTTTTTATAGAAAAGAAATATTAAAAAAATCTTATCGTGTTAATACGTAGTTTCTCATCTTAGCTATGAAGTATTGTAATATCACATTATACCAAATGCCAAGGATATAACAGAAAAACGTTTGGGAAGCTTTAAACAAAGGAAAAAGCTAAGGAAAAAGTACATTTACCTGCTTCTTACTGGAAACCACAGAAATCCTAAAAGTCTCATTCAAAGGAAGGACAAGGCGGCATATTACCTCAAGTAGTCAAATTTTGAGACAATAAAACGTGGAGTAATGAATTAGATACGTCACTATGAATGCCACAGTGTAAAAGTGGAGAGTTAAATCGTTCATTAACTTTTAATTCTCAATTTGAGGATATGACCAATATATTCATATCAGACGTATTCTTTGACATTCTGAAGTACGGAATTCAATCTCACAACGTATCTGTATTTGGTTTTCTTAATTAAGAAATCTTTAAAATTCTGATGAGTGAAACCGTGAACAATGACTTTTATTGTAGAAATGTGTCTTGTAATGTTCCCTTAAGAGTCATGAGTTGTGTATCAATTAAATTTCAAAGTAATATTCTAATTTTTTAGAGTAAATTACAATTATCTCCTTTGCAAAAGTTGATGATAATAATTCTTTGATCCAGTTATTATAACTTTTTTTGTGCTGGTTTCTATTTTAATCAAACTCCCAAGTTGCGAGATAGAACCCATAAAATAGATATGAGAACATAGAGATGATTTCTAGTGGGAGATGATTAGTACTTGGCATCGCCGAATGTCAGTATAGCTTCCAATTCCGTGGCGACCATTTTTCACTCGATTCCAATTAGGCGTCCGCGGCAAAAACACATCTCCCGTGCGCGTTCCCTCCTCTCCCCGCGGCACCTTCTCCTCCCTCAATCCCCATCCCTCCGCGTCTCTCCGAGGACGCGACCCCTGCGTCACTTTTCATGCGGACGTCACTTTTATTGGATTCCGGAATAACAGTGTTGGGCAAACGCGGAGGAAATAACGAGTGATTAGAGCGAACGTATGTCGGAGGTGATGAAGTTTGCCTGGTGGCAGCGGTGAGTACTACTACTACGGGGTGAATATGGTGGGACTCGGTTCTCAAGTGCTTGTGACAGGGGTGTACATTTCTGGAGTCTCATCTTCCCCCTTTCTACAAGCGAGGTTTCTCTAATTCTGTTCCGCTGAGAATAGTATTACCAGCAAAACATATGTTGATGAACCAAGGAGATATAAAAATTTTCTTCACTTATAAGCATTTCTAGAATAAACGTCCTAAGACATGAGAGTTGCAATGATTTTCATTTGTCATTCATATCTAGTAAAAGGACTTACAAGGACGACCTCTGTGATTGTGATGTTTTCGTCTTCGGTTAAATGGCAACCAGTCATGAATCGAATACTACATTTCCTGTACTGAGCAGAGACGCATTAACTACTATGCCACCATTTCGCCTTCCACTGCTGTACACTATTTCCAAATTTACTCTGCAATCCTGAAGGATTAGATTCGATTTGCGAATAGTCGTCATTTTTACATAGCCAAATTATCGTATTTTTCCATGTGTAGATAACGAAAGATAATTTTGTGAAGTTACTACGTGGTATATGTGCTCCATTCTAAATTTAATGTGTTATTTCCTTCATCATACATCCATGTATCTGCTGCAGATTAATGAAAGTGGGTCACTTGTGAAAACTACCCCCAAAAAAGGGTTACTAAATTTATTGTCACTGCAATAATAACAACGAGGACGTTCCTACGTGAGCCAAGGGTATATAGGAATAATCTTTAAAATATGATTATTTTTCCAATAAAATTGAGCACAAAAGTTCTGTAGAAAAAATGAAGTATTTCTTGAGGAAAATTGTATCTGGTTCATAGGGAAATGTATTCTCGAAATCATAGATCATTTAGTTCAGGTAAAAATTGAAATCCTTCATGTCTAGTAATGTGGGTTAGAATTCAGGTGAGACACGGATTCATCGTGGTTTTCCCGTTTGGGGTACCACAAAATAGGTTGCTTTTTAATACCAAAATCACTCTTCTGCTCTTTTCACCTATACATAGCCACGTAATCCAAGGACCTTGGGAATAACACCAATTAATAAGAATAACAACAATAAATTGGCCTAAAATATTTTAGAAGACCATGAATTGGACGAGGGTCCCGTTATTGAATGAAGGTTCTTTGACTCCTGCGTCTTCTATTCCTCTTGAACATCCCAACACCAAGAGAGTATTAGGTCTAGTTATTGTTTTAGAGACGCTTTTCTTAGTCTAATAATAGTGTATTAATAAAATGATGTGGATTAAAGTCACTTCTTTCATCTGTCGTAGTCACTTTTCTCACCAAAGGTTCAGTAACTCGGGAGAACTTACTTGTATTTTAAGATTTCGTGGAACAAGTGGAGTGAAATGTTTTGTTAACATATAAAAAAGTGCGGATTCTGTCTACACACTTTTGTGGCCACCCCTGTGTGACCTCCGCTTTCGCGATATCCTGAGCTGCAGAGTGCTTCTGATTTTATTTTGTATTTGCAGTGCTCCCAGATCGAACTGTAATTTTGAGAACGTGTTTTGAGTGGAGAAAATCATTTCCCTGGAAAATGATTAGCACCTGAAGTGTTTCAAGCATAAAAGCAAATACTGAAGGAATGAAACGTCATGCAGAGATTATACGAAACTCTTTTAATTACAATAATTCGGAGATTCAGCGAAGAGAAGAGTATTTGTCACTCTGCGATGTGCACGTACAAAACTTTTGTTGGAGACTTATGGGTTTTCACGGCAGGCGTTTTGAATAATAATATTTTCAGGGCCTTTTTTGCATGGTGTATTAGGATTGTACTCGAATGTTTCGCCTGCGACTGTGGAAGACATCGTCTGCGGCGTGAATAGAGGCAGCGTTTAAAGGCGGTGTTACAACACAACTCAAGCCCGAGTTACAACACACTTGCGGTGTTACAACACACCGCAAGACCTAGTATAATCCGAGAAAATAACCTGAATATCATTGTCATGGCTATCTACACTCTAACATACCCTTTCCTGGTTACGTAATGTACCGTTGCACTGACTCGTAACAGAATCCCATCTCGCAATTGTACTTTCACGACCATTACTAGAAAATATTCCTGTGTGAAATGACTTCGAATTGTCACAAGAAATATTTGAGTTAGAAACTATTTCCATACAAAAATAATTTATATCTACCGCGTCATTAATGACATCCTCATAATCTAATGAATTTAATTTCTTACTAAAACCCACAGTATCATCAAACTCACTTTCTTTGTTTAACTCGGTACTAGAAACTATTGTGGATTCATTTAGCACAACTTTAGAATATTTTGGATTTGAGACTGGAGAGAATTTCACAACATCTCCTCGAAGGGTATTCAATTCCGCTGAGTCATTGGGACAATTTGATTCAGAAGTGATGTCATTGTTATGAACATCAAAGTTTTGTGGTTCACGGGTTTCGTTTAACGTCTCACAATCACGTCTTTCTTCAACGAAATCTTTTTCCGAAACTTCAACTAATTTCGGCGACATATCAATATTGTTATATGATAAAATTAAATCCATTTCAATTTTATTTTCTACAACCGGAGGGTACTTGCGTTCAAGAACTGATTCAGAGACTTTATTACGCGCAATGCTCCGCGACATTACAGCGTTAGTACTCTCGATAACAACACTTGCGTCATTTTGTGCAGTTTTAAGCAGAGCGGCCGTCTTATTTCCAAGTAGGTAATATCCTAACTCGCGGCGTGCAACAGCGGCCTGAGTGACTATACTCACAAATTTACTCTTTTCTGTGGCCACTTCTAAGGAAATGTTCGCAACTCGCAAAAACACCAGTTCCACATCTAATGGATGCGACAGCATCACCCGTGAACATCGACTCGTCCACGTGGTTCTCTGATATTAAATCAAATGAGGAACCGCTATCTCTACAGATTTTCATATTTTGTCCATTTATTTTTCCCAAAAAAATAAAAGGATTATTAACGCTTTGGCCCGGCTCTCTTATATTTTGAATTACCTCTGTTACGTTTTGAATAGCTTCCACCTGCGTGGGTCGCTCACTCTTCTGAGGACAATTGTAAGACATATGTTCCTCGGATTGACATACAAAGCATCGTCGTACGTAAGGTTGCTCAAACGCATTACGACTTTTGATAGTTTTATTTGGAAGTTTCTTAACGGAATCAACTGGTTTCTGTTCGCGACTGGTTTTTACTTCATTCGCAACATGATTTGACGCATTCTGTTTTATTTTTCCATTATTATTTCCCTGATTTTGTGCGTTTTGTTTCTGAAATTTTGCTGGCCGTCGAATTTCAGATTTTAACAAATCATACTCGTCTAATTTGTTACTTAGTGCTTTCGAGTTATTGAATTTTGTCCAATTTTCAATAAAATGTTCACGGACATCCGGATGAACTTTTCTTTTAATCTGATCTGTGATAATTAGATCTTTAAGCTTTTCAAAAGTACCTACGTTTACTCCTTCTATCCATTCAGAAAAATATGTTTCCAAACTGCACCTCAGATCTTCCCAACTTTCGTTTTCATTTTTTCGACGCGAGAAAAATAATACCCTAAATTTTTCCGCGCTCATTGTCAATCTTTTCAATGAGATTTCTTTTATCTCATAATCGCGACTATCACTTTCCTTCGCGACCTGTTGCGCTATATCCACTGGCAAAAGACCTAATAAATAAGTTACCCATTGGTTACTAGGAACATTTAATTGCGTAGCCTGTCTTTCAAATAGATTTAAATATAAGCTTAAATCAGTATCTTTGTCGAATTTCCCAATTATTCGATTTAAGTCTAGATGAACCGCATCTTTTTCTCTAGACTGACCTGAACTGCACGCAACAATCCTAAGTTTTTCTAGCTCAATCGCGCGTTCCTTCTCTCTTTCTAAAGCGGCCGCGGCAGTGGCCTCAGCAGCAGCTTCAGCAGCGGCAGTTTCAACCGCGGTGGCTTCCGCTACCTGTCGTTCTTTGTCTCTAATAGCGTCAATGTGAATTCCGCGTCGTAATCTACATCTGACATAATTAAGTTCTTAATTTCCTTAATTGTATTATTTTCATTTATATTTATTCCTAATTCATTCGCGGCTTCTAGTAGCACTCGCTTTTGAAATTTCGCAAAATATGCCATTTTGTAAATTTCTAAAAATTAACTTCACTTGAACATAATTTGTATAACAACAAGCTGAGTACTCACCCACATTGTAGCACAGCACAGATGGTACACTAGGCACTCGGTTTTCAGATCCTGTGTTCTTCCACGGCGTCGTGATGTCTTCAAATGGCGCTCACGTTCCGTCACAGGCGTTCGAATCTCACCGCTGCTAGACGAGTCGTTACAACACACCGCAAGCCCAGATGCGATGTGCGTATTTTTTGGGTAGAAGCGGGATTCAACCATAAACCACAACCTTTATGATAGAGTTCGCTGCCACCAGCTTGGTTTCCCCAAGCAATCAAACACACGTGTAATAACAATAAAATATTTAATTCAAATTAAATAGAGATCTGAATATTTACAAATGTAGACAAACTCTCAAATCATAAATACAAGTTTGAATTTGTTATTACAGAGTTATTGCTATCTGAAAGCAACAATTACACGCAGATATAGATACTTTCCGTCTAGCAAAGTGCTTTAAAATGTTAATATTTCAAAAATCTATAGACTGATGTTACAGGCGGTTTCAGTCATTCGACATTCGACGAATCCCGAGCGACCAATCGCCGGATAGCGAACAACATGGATGTGTTACTTGCTCTTTGCCACGTACGAATACCGGTGCTCACCCCACTCGCAGCACATCGAAGGAGGTCAAGCAATGGCGAACATTGGCGAGCGATGCTCACAATAGGGATTCGCCAAATGAGAAATGTCTGGAGCCTTCTTAATAGAAATGACGCTGGCATCATTTGTGGTATTCAGTTTACGTACCTTTAGTTGATAATTGTGTGGGCGAATATATCGTAGCGAGGCTAACATATATTATACAATAACAGTGGGAGGAATCGATGTTATAAAATATTTTTTCTATTTTATCCATAATTTGTTATAACGCAAGACAAAATAATGTCTATCTGGCGTGGCAACACATACTTTTGAATTCAATCCGTGACAATTGTTCTCACGTCAATACGAACATTCTCTAAATTTTAATTATTTGGCACTCACAATGACAATACAACACCCTTAATTGTTTAATTTTTAAAGAACCATTTGTTGCAATGATCTATGATGATTTTTCCATAATTTTTCATACGCAATTATAGTAGAACACCCTCGCAGTCGTCAGATGAAACGGTCCTCAGACTAACCGACCTATCGCATGGAGAAGTTTCCTTTTCTCTCTTTCAGCGTATAACTGATTTTTTAAAAGAAAGATACATACAATTTATGTAATATGTATAGTTTGTACCAACGTAACGTTTATTATTTTCGTCTACATTTATGTATGTATGTACTACGTAGAGTACGATAAAATGAGTTGTAATAATTTATTTATTTCATGTCTTTTGTGAAGTTAAGACCATGAGGATTGCTCTTCCACCTAACCATTGGACTTGAAAGAGTGAATTGAGAAGGAGAGACGTTGGATTGCCTGGAAACTTGTGGTACCGAACCGACATTTGTCTGGAGAAAGTGAGGGAACCCTCACCTCATTCGGCTTAACAGGGTTTGAACCCAGGTTCTACCGCTGTGCGGGATCGAGGCAGCGAAGACGCTAGCACTAGACATCTCAAACATTCATGTTTATTCATGATAACGTGATGAATATGTGGGTTTTTGAACGACGATCGGTTTTTCACGGCAAATTCGGATTCATCTGTCAAACGGATAACCGACTAGAGCCTCGCTCCCAATCTGACCGGTTAAGAGAGGTTGTAGTATGACGTTCAATCAGTTTTTGTATGTCTCCTGTAAGAAATATGTTTTTGGCACGTAGAACGTTTACCATTATCACGGGTCAAATAAGTCGGAAATGTTCTCGGATCACGAAAAAACTTATGCTTCCGACAGTGGCGCACCTAGGATTTGGGAGAAGCAACTGTGGAGGGAGCTGCAGGCGTTTATCACGTACCGCTTCCGCATTGGTAGAACGGGAAGAAGGAAGGAAGGAGGGTGCAAAAAGGAAATGAAAGACTGAGCAGATAAACCCTTCGGTGGCTGCGAAGCAAACCCTCTTCTTCCGATCAAACTATCCCCCTGACGCGCCTTCGCCGTCCCTGGAGGGCACTTACATTTATAGACGATGAGCCTAAAGCCTCTGCAATAGCGTTAATGACGGTGTCACCAGGTCTCGAATCGATATGCACTAAAAAATTAGAATATATACACTGAAAAGTTGAAAATGTGCAGTGAAAATTCAAAAATATGCACTAAAACTCCTATTAAATGCACGTAAAAATTCATGTCATGTATGAATTTACTTATTACTAAGAATATGCAAGTGTAAAATTAGGTTAGTGAAATAGTACACCAAAAATCGTTCATAAGATATAACCCCTTTTAAAATAATAAGCAAGTGAATATTAATTAATTACTGAAATCTAACCTCATGATAACGGATTGCAAACGATGAACTTCTAAAATATGCACGTATTTACACCATTAAATTAAATTAAAATGCTTCCATAAGGTATTGAAAGGCTGAAAATCGATTCCTCAAAGTCATAGAAGGTGAGGAAACAAAAATATGCAAAATATACAAAATCAGAATCCTGGACATCGGCTGAACAAATACGTGAGATTCTCTGATGGTTTTTCTTCATAAGACACTCGGGAAAGCCATTTCTCGAAAAATGATATACGGAATATTGTAATATCGAAACAATTTTAGAGTGTGTTAATGCGTTATATCATCAATCTGCGGATGTGTCGAGGTGGCGTCTTCGCTTTCTGCATACCCGTGGGCGGGAGAGCGTATTTTGATGCCTCGCTTGGCTGAACGGAGGTTTTCACCTGTGGTTTTCCCTCACCTACTCCAGACAAATGTAGGTTCATTACCATAAGTACCCTAGCGACACAACATCTCTCCTTTACAATTTCTCCCATGAAGATGTAAGTGAAGGCCTCGAGACCTAAACTTCTCCATACGACATCAAAAACATTAAAAAATATATAAATATGTGTGAGTTTCGGTGTAAAATAGATAAAAGCTAATTTTTTACATATAAAGGTAGTTTGTTGTCGTAAAACGTTTGTGCTCTTTTTGTGTGTCATATGATTCGTCGAATGCATAATTGTAAATTCTTTGTTAAATATCCACACATTAGATCAAAACTAATGAAGAAATGGCTTTATTTTAGTCTTAATTCGTAAGAATGTGAGTTTCACTCCCCTTGATACAATCCTACTTAATCCTCGTGGACATCCTCACGAACGGCGATCTCCCATCGTAGGTAGCCAACTTTCTTGCGCACACCTCGATGTGTCCATCAGCATCCCCTTCTCTGCAGGTGATTACGACTCTGACCGAGCCGCATCATTTCCGATTTCCGCTTCCCCCACCCCCATCTCCCGGAGGCAGCTACGTCGTTAACAGCTGCCTAATGAACCGCGCATTTCGACTTCGCAACGATTAGCCTCTCCCGCCTCGTGCCTCGTGCCCTGCGCCGTTATCGCCGCCCATTATCCCATAACCTCCTATTTTTACGCGTTTGCAAACTCCACATTCGATTAGGGCTCTTCTTCCTCCGCTTCCCCCTCCCTCACCGTTTCCGAAAATTTATTTCCCCCGTTACGTTATGAACATAACTTGATATTTCGCAATGGGAATGAGCGAAAGTGGAATTGTCTTTATTGGTCGCTAATCGAATGGTGGTTCAATCTTGTTTATGCGCGCCATTAGGGCGGTGACGTCATCCCAGCAACAAATCGTTTGTCAGCCGTTTTGCGGAGAGGAAATGAAAATCGTTGGCTGCAAATGGAGAATTTCCTGTCGCAGCGTATGGTGGAAGGTGTTGCTTCAAGTCTTTGGGAGCAAAGATAGGGCTGAGGGAGACATTGAGAGAAAGTTGTGGGGATTAGAGACAGACTCGAGAAGATCAGAAGGGTCGAAGGTTCTCGAATATAGGAATGATCGATCAATGTTGTATCTAGAGAGACAATTTATCTATAGTAACGAACCCCTTCACTTCACCATTCATAATATTGCCTTTTCTTGCCCATTCAATGGAAGAGATACTTCTTTAATATCTACTGATACGATTTTACTTCGTGGACAAAAAAAATCTACGTACTTGAACCGAGAAATTTTGGGTGGGATATCGGCGACTCCAGAACAAACATTTACAGCCCTCAATATCGATATAGGGGATGTTTTGAAATTTAAGATAAAAGTATAAGAAGAAAATTATTTTGAATAAAAATGCTTGAATGGAATACGAGAAGGTCCGACAAAGATTAACCTTTCATTCTAACATGAGAGTACCAATCTATTGGCCCACTGTATCATGAAAGCAGGAAGTTATGTATCCAGTTTTTCGTATCTAATAAAAGAGATAAACGTATTAATAATCGTAATTTGAAACAACGACAAAAATAATTTTATTTACGTATATTTTATCGTTAGTCGCGTCATTGGTGGCACCAGGTTTTAACTCACTAAATTCTTCGTCAAGCGGTCAGTAGCGAACCCGGGCCAAAATCAAGGAACTCGCCATAATTCTTCAATTCGTATTTTTAACTATTACAACGCAAACAGTGTATGTATATTCATATATTTCTTCCGTGTACCTTACACATGGAGAAGATATGTAAGAACTTTCGGTCAGGTGAAAATGGCGGCGAGTCGGGAATCGAACCCGGACTCCTGCTTTGATCGCAGGGGTGTTAACCACTACACCACCCGTTCCACCCAGACCCCGGAAGATCTGAGACACATCCTCATGCAGGTATACATGCACGTATACCAGTGTATTCTCGTTTCGAGGACCACAGTGACGAGTGCAAAGTTACTTCCACTTCTACGCGAGATTACTCACCAGACACACAGTTTTTTTGGGGAACAGCGTCTAGATGGAATCTAAATTGCACAACTGCGGTGGTAAGCCGCAGAGGGTAAACTTTTCAATCAAGACAGTTATATGAACTGAGACATGGAAGTGAAAAAGCAACCGGTGTATATTTAAATAGTAAGATAACATTTTTTCCAATGCTCAAAAAATAATCCTTGTAATGATACCTCATGTGTAGCAATTGGTGGAATGATGGTTGATGACTGGAGAAAAGAGGGAATTTACAAAAAGTTTCACAGCAAAAACATTATGATGTGAATACCCAAGGATTGGATGCGAGATTCAAATTACGAGGAAAGGACCCCCCAGGGGACTTACATCTAGTAAGTACGTGTTTGGCGAACACGGGGCCCCAAGCTGAGTCTGGCATTACTTCCACTTACTTGTGCGAGGATCCTTCCTTTCTCTTTTCTGACCTCCCTTGGTCACCTCTTGTTCTTTTCGATCCCGACGCTATCAAGGCTAGGGTATCTTTCATTTTCCTCATTCCTCTCATTTTTGTCCCCCCTTATTCTTTGTCCCCCCTCATGTTATGTGCCCCCCTCATTTTTTGCACCCCACCATTTTGGTTTTGATGTATGTTGTGAGATATGTTTTGGTGTGTTGTAGATCTGGAGGGTTTTTAGTGGGTAGGGTTGAATCATTCGACGAGTCCCACACACGGGGAGAGTCATGTTGGCTCTCCCTAGTGCGTAACTGCATTTTCCCTACCTGTACAAGTTTTTCGGGCTCCAATGACCTTTGATGTTGACATGAGCCGTAAAGCCCCACAAAAAAAGGAAAGGAACATTATTTTCAAATATTTTGCTATTATTTCCTTGCATTATTATAAAGAGGATACTGTAATACCTGGTGATGAATAATAAACTTTACTGTAAAAAAGCAGTTACGAACTGCGTATGACCACGTGGAGGACAATGAACTAATTTACTCTTCGGGAGGAAGCAAGGGACCATCAATTCCAATCATGGACCCTGAGGCAGAGGCGGATTTAATATTTCAACACACTCCAAACAATAACAATAGTTCGTGTTATAATATTAACATAATACCAACAAAAGTATTGATGTCACATACAAAGTTTTGGAAGTCACCAAAATTTTGGAGAAATATTTTCCTTCCTCTTAATTTGAATCTGACTTCCAAACCTTTCAATCAGTGTACCTTGCGGAAGTATGTTATATAACGATATTTCTCGTATAAATTGGTATTCCAAGTGAGAGCGAACTGACTGTATCCTGAGAAGTGGGAGCAATGCTTCTAACGTTGGTGACGATCGTTCAGCCCGAGGGCTGGGAAGCTAGTTTGTGTCAGAGAAGTCAGCGCTTGGTGACGAGTGTGGGGAGTTGTGAGGCACGAGGGCTGAAGTGGCTTGTTAGTGGCGCGCCACGTGAAAAGGAATAAATAGACCGACAGGGACTCAAGAGACGGTGGTGCAGGGCAGAAGAGTAGGCGGGACATGACTGTCCAAATCATGCACCACGAAACTCACAGATGTATGAGGGTGCTATTTATATCAGCGACAAATGGTTGCCTCATACTTGAATGTGACAAATTCCATCATTACTTGTGGAAGATTTGAAAGACATAATGATACGCCCCTACAATTTTCAAAGAAATCTCGAATCTTTCCAATTTTTTTCGAAGTTTTATATGCATATTCCGATAGAGAAATAACATCTCTCTTTGTTTTGTTTTTCATGAAAACTGTTCGTTGCATCGAAAACCTCCAATTAATTTTTAAAATATTTTGGCTTTAAACATATTTTTCCACATCTTATTATGTAAACAACACTTTACACACTGATTACATTTCTAATGCAAATAATTTATTTATACAATGCTATGTCTTTAATTTTAAAGTACTGAAATGAAACTGAGCTACATAATTGACATTACTCGGGATTATTCAGCGATAATTTACAAAACTGCGTTCGTTGCAGTAATGATCCGTGTTTACAAATGTATGATGACATGTGACAAACATAAACAAATAAAATAAACTGGTAAGGAACAATTATGACAATTTGGGTGAAATTTCTCGTTGCATTATACTAAGCATCTATTTTATGGCATAAAGTTCTTCTTTTAAAATTCGAGTGTTGTAATTTCAAAAATGTGCTAGAAAACTTTGGTAATACTAACTCAAGTTATTAAACTAGCTATCGTCAGTAATTAATGCCGTTTACCCACAGCTACATTTGATTCTGCCTTAATATTTTTCGTTATTTTTTATAATGTATTCTTTGACTGATGCATGTATTATTTCTTAAAACGATCTTTATTTGCTACCGATATCGCAATATTATAATTTATTTAGTCACATGCAACACCTCATTTTTATTTGCGAAGGAGGTTACAAGTGACTTCCTGCTGATGTGAACTTTGGAGTGTTTGAATGTAGTTGAAGTCTTATCAAAATAATATTGTCTAATATTTATGTGTAGGGAAGATAATTATTAATATTCTTCGAATCTATTATAAATTAGATTCTCCGTTTGTCTCAGCAGTTTGGTATTTGTGACGAACTCGAATGCTCCTACGTCAGTGGAACAGATGTTTGCAACGGTGGTAGTCTACAGAAATAACAATCTATGAGGCGAGGATGAAATCTTTTATTTTTTTCTCTCATCCAGATCCTCCCCGCCTCGTCCCATCTACTCTGAATGGGGGACAAGGGAAGGGTCAGTGGCCTACATGAATGGCGATGTCAGCGCTTTTGGCGGGGAGTCTGTCAATTAGGCTGAATGAGGAAATTCTTCCGCACCTGCTACGTCTCACGCGAGTACCTTCTTCTTTTTTCTCTACGGTAGGAAAAAGAGAGGCGGTCGGTTCTTTCGGAGTTAAAGAAGGTGATGTGTAATGACGAAATATTTAACGTTTCCTGGCGTCATCTGTTCTTCAATATCATTTATAACCCCTCCAGAACTCAGAGACTAGCTCGTTCGTCACCCAGACACTCCGGGTTCGATTCCCGGTGGGAGCAGAAAAAAATTGTAGCTTTTCACTTTAATGTCTCAGTTTATATATCGCTGTGAAGATTGAAAAAGCAATCCCTCCTTATTCTTTCATCCACCTACTACTCTCAGTATCACTAACTCTTATTATTCCTACTCCTATTAACGACTCCCACTAACACCTCCACTTGGACCAAGTTGTTGGTAAACCCAGCTAAGTGGCCCATCTACTATCAATAGCCCTATCACTTCACTCCTACATTCTATCACCTCATGTAGATGAGCTTCAATAGCACGCAATATTTCCCATTTACAAATACTACAATCGAAAAATATCGTTTTATCTTGATCCACTAGTGTCCAACTCTTTCTTCGTCTCCGAGTGTTTCTTCATCTCCAAAATTTACGACTATAATCGTATTATGTCTATTCTAATGTTTGCATTACGAATTTTTACTGAAATATTTTTTTGCATATCACGATTTTATGTGGAGGATTGACATTAGACCTGGAGTACTTTTGTTGTTTTCGAAAGAGTTTCTTGGCAGTGCAAATATTAAGAAACATGAATATTTGAACGTAATTGATATGAACGACATGCAATTGATTATTATCCCTGAGAGATTTATTTTTGTTTTAGGAAATACGGCCTGTTCTTCTTCTTATAATATTTCGTAGTCTTCCATTTCCTTTCTGAGAAAACCACAACTGCGATAGCCTTCTACCCGCCCTGCTCGCCCTTTCCGAGAAGCTTAGGTCCACCCAGCTCCTTCCACGCCTCGCGAAGGAGGTTGTTTCGCTAGTGCTGTTTGCGCTTCGAATACCTGAAAGAACAAAGCTGATCCTCGGAAATGTCCGCGTTTTAGCTGGAGTTGCTGCCCCCTCTTTGTCTGACGGAGTTTGGTAGTGTGTCGACCCATAGATTCTTTTGTAAGACTTTCCACCAAGCTCGGGTTTGTAGCGTTTGTCCTCTTTCTCTCTCTTTTGTGTGCCGGTCTCCCGTCTTTTTTTTCTTGTTTTGCAAGTTCTGCCCCGCCTTCTACTCGACACCGCCACCAACTTCCCCGTTTCTGCAGCCACGCTATTGTTCGTACACTTTCCGTATAAGGACTTCTTCTTCACTTCGGGATGTCTTCCGTCCCTCGCTGCACGAAGGAGAAACTCGCTCTATGACATACACATGAATATGCCGATTGTTGATAAGGATCTACGCAGACGAGTGCGTGGAAAACATTTACATTTATTTCATTGTAGTATTTGTAAATGGGAAATGTAGCGTGCTATTGAAGCTCATCTACATGGAGCGATAGGAGTTAGATGGTAGGCGATTGTTAGTAGGTGGACCACTTAACTGGGTTTACCAACATCGTGGTTCACGTGGAGGGGTAAGAAGTGGTTAGTAATAGTTATAGTTATTGTTACTAGCAGGAGGTAGATAGTGGAAGGAGAGTTTGCTTTTCAGTAGTCACAACTAGGACATTCATGTGAAAAGCTACAATTTTTATCTGGCTCCACTAGGAATTGAACCCGGGATGACTTGGTGAGGAGCGAGCACACTAACACCGTAGCCACGATGGGACTTTGAAAACTTTTCTGCGCGCAACACCCGAGATCTCGGCTTCTTGGTTTAGATCAAGGTGTGAAAACAGCATCCTGAACAACGCCTCCGTGAAACCTTGTGGTACCGGGTCACCATAGATGCAATCTTACCTTGGTAACGGTGTTTATTTTCGCTCTGACAACAAAAAAGAACCTTGACTTTGAGAGCTTCTGTTGTGTGAACTATCAGCTGGAAGGGACAAGCACTCCATTCTCCAGCATCTTCAAAATTCTTCAAACGACGTAGCTTCGTTTGAACATCGCCGTGTTGTGCCGCTTGCGTGAGCTGTGGTGACACGTGTTTGTGTTTTAAAAGTTTGTACACCTGCATGACGATTCTCCGGTCATTGCAAGAGATACACCTTGTCCGCAAGGTGGTTGACAAGTTTCTCACAGTAGATTCTACGAGACTGGTAAGCGCCTGTGCGAATAGAACTGCGCTGTTCAGCGATATTAGTGTAAAATTTTGAAACAATTTGGAGCTTATATTGTCGTAGAAAATTGTGTTTATTGAAATTCGTAGTTTTGGTCTTATGTAGATATTTTTGACATAAAGTGAAATCTATCAAGGTAGAAAAAAATTAATATATCTTGGAGAATTTGAGACTTATATTTTTAACACTATCATAAAAAACTAAATACTTTGTTTCTTTAACTTGTTTACACATAGAAAAACTACTTTACTGATAGGAATGTTGTGCCAGCTGCGGTTCTACTTTTTGTTGTGACTGGGAAGTTCTCAATTACTAGAAAGTAAAGTAGAGTCAAAACCGTTGATAAAAATCTTTTTCTGAAGGTTTTGGAGAAAATTAACTTATTAGTAAACAATACAAGGTAAACATTTATTTGTAAACATTAAACGTAAACAATAAAGTTTGATCGTTATCGTGCGTGAGTAAACAAGGCATTCGGCGTTGAAACAAAAGACTGACGTGTGGCGATAGCTACTTTGTGGCAGCCATCATCATCGAAGCGAGCGGGCTGTGTCACTAAGACAGCACTCCACCTTTCTCCATTTCCTTTGTTTATCCTTGGTGATCTTGCTGCTCAATGTATCTAATATCCTATACTTGTCATTTATATAACATGTAGCTGAGTCATTGTGTTTTTGTTTCATTGGTTGTGGAAAATAAGTATATCACGGAACAAAATCTCATTACTTGGCATAGATTTTAGTCTGTGTTGTAATTTGTTGTGGAAGGTATGATCTCGCCTCAGTTGAACGAATTACCAAGTTTTATTTATACATCCAATTTTTGTTCAAATTTGAACATCAATACAATGTTTTATGGTAATGTGTGAAATTTTGCGAAGATCATCTACCTTAATATTCCACAAAATGTATTCTCTTAGGAATAGTTGTGTGCTATATATTTTGCTTAGTTTTTGTTATATATGTGTGTCAGTGGTGTTGGACTTACAAAATTCATTAATGTATGTTATTATGTGTTCAATTTACCTTCGAAATGGAGTCCTTTCCTCTCAACCTAATGCTGTTTCTGTATTATTTTCTGTTATTTCATTTTACGAAAATTATTTTGATTTTGCAATAGATTTAAATAAAAGTTAGTTATTCTTATGTGTAGTTTATCGTTAAAAAAATATGTAACGACTTTCGGAAAATGAGAGAGATTTGCAACAGTAAATGTGATAAAGTTTTACGTAATATTTAACAAAGAAAATGTTTCAGGATATATTTATTATCAAGCAAAGAAAATACTTTCGAAATCCAAAAATCATTAATATAATTTGTTTTTAATAAATTAATAATTAAAGAGTAATATTTCGTTAATAGAATAGGGTTTTCCAACATTTGACACAAAAAGGAGGAAGAAAGATTTTAACGATTATTCAAATTTTGTCAGATTTGAGTGCGTTATCGGGGCGTCATACACTTATTAGGGGTAATACTAAATCACAAAACACACCCGAGGGGGAAGGAGATGAATTTTTTGATATTGTTACGCTGCTTTATGGCGGGGTAGTATGTGTTAGCCTCGATGTTACGAAATGCTAAATTTTATGGGGTAGTTTTCTCTCTAAAGTTTGTTAGCCCTTGGTCACCACCATTCTACGAAGAACAGAACAATGAAATAAACGTATCAATGTTAATCCTTATATTCTCCAAAACATGTCGGGGGACGATTAGGGTTAGCGTTACGTAATCATTTGAAGGTGTTGAGGTGAGATGTATTGTCACGAAAGGTATTAAATAAAAATAGTAACTTTTCCCTCATGTAATTTATTGGCATCTCCTTGAACCCTGTTCGGACCATTCGGATTCGGATCCGTACGGAAATAGTCCCAGAATGATGTGAGTGGATCCATTTACACCTTTTCCGTACAGATAAAACCGAATGGTGCGATAAGGTGAGGAATAAGTTTTACTAATGACATCACGGGGAAATGCAATCGATCCTAAACAAGATCCTTTTTCCGTTGTTATTTTAATGTATCGAAATGAAAATTAAATATTAACTTGGAAAATCTCGATAAATTGATCCAACGTAGGATGATAAGCGTGATAATCGTGCTGTCGCGCGTCGGTGGCCGTGACAGCGAAGCCGTTCGCGTCGTGCTAGAGGTTGGGGTCTGGGGAAGGGTTGATCCCCGCGTTGCGGTTGACGACCGCTGATGGAGAGACAGTGCGCCTCGGGGACGACGAGGCGGTCAGTGGTCCAAGGGAATGGGGGTTAGTAAACGGGGAGGGGGGGAGAATGCCGGATAGACATGTTGAGAGGTGGATATCCAATTCTTGGTTGGAGGCGTGACCCTTATAATGATCAAGAAATATAAATATCCAGTCAAAACTGCTGAGTCGAGAAGGCGTATCGTTAAATGGTGAACCCCATCCTGGCCTGGGTTTTTCTCCAGTTTTCCTTCGAGTAGAGGCGGATTATTTATACAAACTCACTGGACTCTCGCCTGGAACCGGCATCTATTGAAATAATAATTCTCAAATTTAGTGTAATTTTAAGAGTTGCGATTTATGAACAATATTTTCCGAAAAATCTATATAGTTCGCTAGTAATATGTACTTCTGAAAAAACACGCACCGAACTCTTTTTTATTCTTGTCTTAGATGGGTGTTGAAATATCAAATCCGTCTCTGCCTTAGGGCCCTTGATCGGAATTGATGGGATGGTACCTTGCTTGCTTCCGGGTAGTAAATTAGTTTACCCGTGTGATACTACGCAGTTTGTGACTGCTTTTTTGAAACTTATAGAATTTATAAATAAATATATTAGATTCAATTCATGTAAGAATGGAATGTGCTCACTTATTTTATGGGAGTAAAATCAATTACGTTTGCAAGAAAACATTTCACGTTTATAATGAAAATATTTAATCGTGGATTTTATATTTTTCGAGTGAGTACAGAAAGAAGCCATGGGATATTTTACCTATTTTTGAATCTGCTTTGAAAAGAAAAAGAAAATTCTGAATGGGATAACAAACACAGGATTAAGGGAGAAATGAAAACGAACTGAAATGGGATAGATTTGGTGTGTAGGATATGAGAAACAGGGGCAAAAAAGAGTTCAAGTTGTGGCATTTGAATGAAGATAAAGTAAGGAAATAATGATGAGATAAAGATGGACATTTCAAGATATTAAAAATGTCGAAATATCGAAAAAGTATCGAAATTAAACCCTACGATCGGTTTGACTTATATTTGCATACATAAACTTCAGAGCTAACTGAAAACGTTATAGCGTTAAATAAGTTAATAGTTTTTTTTTAGTACAGATGTTGCGAGTTGACGCATCGAGACTTATGGGACTGCCGAAGGCCTGGTTGCGACAGGGGGTGTAGCCAGCCAGGGTGGTGATGGAGTGACAGAATGTCGTAGTGATGGACTGCTAGCCACGGGATAATTAGTCGTAGGATCTGACGTAAGCTGCCACGTCATTGACTGTCCGCGTACGACGACGCTCGTTTGCACGCTTCGAGCTGAACGCGGATGAGGTTGCGTTCGGGTCGGAATGCGGGTCAGTTGGATAACGCTCGGAAGGCATTGTTCCACTGAAGAAAGAAAAAAAGACTTCACGTAACTTTTGCCTTAACTTGTTTGTTGTTGGATCATGAAATCAATGTATTATCGTTTGTCTGATTAGACTCCAAGTTAGTCAAATCACTTTGATGCATAATTGTTTTCTTCATTATTATTCTGTCTTAAAACACAAAAATACGAATTTTATCGATGAAAAAACATAATTTCTTTTGTAACTATCAATTAATAATATAACACAAACAATATTTAGGAACTCGCTTGACTCATTTGAAATGCAAAGGAGCAAGTACAAACATGGCGGCTGAGTAAAACGGTTTCGTGCCTAATGCATCTCACCTCAGAAAAAAATTCTCAGAAGAAAGTTTTCGGAAATGTCCGTTGACAAATAGATGAAGGGTGTGTAAAAATAATACGGAAAATTTACTACAAATCAAAATTTATTTTCAAAACTTCCGTGATTCACAAGTCGGTCTTCTTTGATAACAAGTATTTTCTCCATAAGACTCCGTGTGTTGTAGTATCAATTATAATAATTATTATTTCATTTAAATGACCGGTGATTTATGTTTTTCAAGTTGAAATCAGAATAAGTACATATTACTCTGTATATTTTCGCTGATTAAGAAATTTTAATGATTTAATTCTACATAAGCTAGTACTACCTTAAA
Source organism: Laupala kohalensis (assembly GCA_002313205.1). Lineage (NCBI taxonomy): Eukaryota > Metazoa > Arthropoda > Insecta > Orthoptera > Trigonidiidae > Laupala > Laupala kohalensis. The sequence goes on from NNCF01126301.1 coordinate 144,065, forward strand.
TATTAAAATTTTTGACGAAAACACGAAAATTAAACTGTTACATTGTGAAAAAAATTATAATAAATAATGAAGATTAACAAGAAGATAATTAGATTTAACTAAGAAAAATATATTCTAAATAATTTCATTTTCAGATGATACTATCCATCTCTATAGATTTATTTGTATGAATTAGTTATTTTTTTTCACATTTTAAGAGAAAGAATTATTTTCTTTTCATCTTACAACCTTGCGTCCTTATAACAGTCCCACGTTAACATCTCCCTCATTCTCCAAAGCGCCTGTTGAGTCAGTGAAAGAAGTTCGACACCACTGGCGCTCTGGGTTTGCGTAGTGGTTCTCTTTTGTCCCACTTGGTGCGTCTCTGTAGACTCCATGTAGTAGCCACGCAGTATTGTAGCGTAGCGTAGTCCTTACTGTGGTTCGTATTCCCTTTCCGTTCTCCCCTCCTAAACTCTGCACTCGATGTTCGAAGTGGGATGGGTTGTTTGCTTCTTTCTTCAAAGAGAAAGTAATAAAGAGGGGACAAAAGAAATTAGAATTCGAAAAGTTAATACAAGCGACTCAGTGAAAAAGTGGAAAGTTAAATATATTTTATTAAATGTTTCTCATTCTGTAAAGTTTCTTAAAAAATTATTCTTCAGTTCCGCTCTTTTTATTAGAGTCTGAAAAGATGTAAACTTTTATTTGAAAGGGCTAAGATCATTTCCATTTCTTCATAAACTCTAAAAGTAGATAAATTAATTGTATTCCATGCTATACATGAACGGAATTTATTTGGAAAATAGAGGAGGGGAAAAATGTACCCCTGCCCCCCCCCCAAAAAAAAAAAGACACTTGGGAGAATGAACTCAAGATAACTTAGAGCTGTCAATTGTGACTTTTTCCTCATATTTGCCAAAAACATTACTTTACCTCCCTGAATTAATTGTTGTCTCAAATAGTCAGCGTGACTCAGTGGGTACAGCGCTGAGTTCCTTGCTGGATGGTTGGAGTTCGATCTCCGGTTTGGGTGGGGATTTCACGCTGACTGACTTCCATTGTCAGCCTGCTGTAAAATGAGTACCGGGTATATCCTGGGGTCAAACCGGCCGGAGCGAGGAGGTGGTCACATCTCCTCCTAGAGCCGACGCCAAGAAATTGCAAAGCGAACCCCTTGAGCACCTTCGGGGTCTGTTGTAGGACAGTTCGGCTTTTGACTAATTTTACAAAATTAAACTGCGAGGACAAACCACTTCGAACAGCGTGTGTGAATTGAGGAAACCGAAGGGAGGGTTTGAAGGGCTCATTTCCTTTCAGCCGAGGGCTGCACTGCGGGGAACCGGGGCTTTGCGGCGTGCCCGGCATGTACCCGTCCAGGTAGGTCTTTTCCCCCCGTGTACGAAGCCTGCATCTTCTTTGTGTCTCTTAATTGGTTGGTTGCCTGTCCTTTCGCCTGCTTGCACATTTGCTACGCACTGTTCTCTTTTTGTAATTTGTGCTTTTCTGACTATTTTATCTTTGTTCATCATGACGCATTCAAGGGAATATTAATCAAGGATACATCATCGTCAATCTTCAGATTAAATATTTGAACCAGAAATGTATTTATTCTTTTATATGACGTTTCGTAAATCGACAAATTTATATATTGCATAAAAAATGAAATCATTACAAATTTCTCTGCTGGCTATAAATTCTATCCTTGGAAATAGTTTTCTTTTCGACTTAATGCTGTGCATTTTCACTTCTCAGATATATTATGATGTGTAATTCTACTCCTATGAAAATTCATCTTTCGTTTCATTTTGAATATTAAAAACTTTTTGTAGAAAGTAAATATTGTCATTAAAACTATTTGACGGATATCCATTATTAGCCAATAATAAAATATAAGAACGATTTTCCCTTAAAGTTTTTATTCAATGGGTTGTTGAAAACTATCCAAATACACCAAGGTGTGAACACTATTGAAGATCTGCGATAACGTATTGCTTCTGTTTCGTGCTGCCGCTGTTGTAACTGCAATTTTTCCTTTTATTCGTCTTCTGCTTTGCTTGACTTTTTAAATACTTTTAATGAAGTACCTCTTGTGTTTTATATACTTTCCAATTCTCCTTCACTTGGGAGTATTTGTTTGCCATAGATGAAAGGACACACCGGTTCGTGAGATTAAAAAAAGTATAGTATCTAAAAAGTAAATTTTTCGTGCTTGCTCGAGTTTAGCTGAAAACCGTAATCTTGCTTCAGTGAAATCTTTCTTCAACCCTTTTTGCAAACAAAGTGAATTCGATTCCATTAAATAAAACCAATTTATTTGCTCATGGTTTGGAAACCAGTATTACAATTTTTTTAGAACTCGCGACTAAATTTGTTTCAGATCCGCGACGAAAAAGCAAGTCGTATATTCCCCCTGATTTTAATGCTCTTTCGTAGCGGAACCCGACCATGTGTGTCGGATTTGTGCGTGTGTGGATTCGGAGGCTTGGCGAGGAGGTGATGGGATGGGGGTGAAAAGAGTTTTGTGGCGACGTACCCATTAATTCTGTAAATAGCCCATTTCGTACGTTGCGCGTGATTTAAAAAACGAGTCTCAAAAGAAATTCACGGCTCATTAATGCATACACTTCTCGAACCGTATGCTGTACGGAAGTCTCTTAAAACACGGGAACGAAGAAAAAAACTGGAGTGGTATTAGAAAAAACTGGAGTGGTATTAGAAAAAAATTGAGAAATTTGTGAAATACACAAAAGTTATTAGAGCACTCTGAATATGGACTAGATAAGATAAAATCGAAGGGAGTAAGTGAAGGAGAACGAAAACGAAAGAACCCTAGAGTAGAAGGGGATTGAAAGAAAAATAAAAAAGGGAAAAACAAGGCAGGTCATCTGAGAGAAGACTGTGGGTGTGCACGGGGCCCTCAAGTATCCCACCCGCTTTGGCGGCAAAATATATGCGCCAACAGGGAGAACGGTGCTGGAAACTGTTACATAATTTTGCCGCTGTCAACTATCCATCTTGCACCCTTCGGCCAGTCTGGAATATGCAACGAATATTCTCCCCTCCCCACTAACCCAACTCACGTCGTGCGAAGAAGAGGGGAGGGGACGTTTGAAGTGTGAGGAAGGGGAAAGGTCGAAACCTGGAAGCGGCTTAGTATCATCTCGATTGACGCAGACGTTATCTCGAATGGCATGTAAGAAAATAAATGTGATTTCGAAATATTTATCTGATGGCAAACATTTGAAAAAGAAAGTTAAATTACAGAAACTGTCATTAAAGTATAGTTTCTTGCGATTTGGACGGAAGAAGAAACTACAATGATCAAGGTTTGAGCCTATGGTTAGAATCAATGAGTTGAATAATAATATGTGTGTATATGGAAAGCTAGAAAATTTGATAATACCGAGAGTAATATACAATTCGAACTACTGTGTGGCTTCTTTTCATTTCCCCAGTCAATAAACAAGGACAAACATTCATGTGTACTGAAGCTTCCTGTGATGCAAATGGAAATATTTAGTACCTTTTTTGCTAAGAAAGAGGTGTCTCACTGTTGATAATGGATCAAATAGTTTATTTGCGAGGACTAGACAATTTGAATAAAGGATTAACGGGAAACCTCTTCTTGTTCAAACATGCTCATTCATAATATAGAAAAAAAACATGAAGGACTTTATATATTATTCTGTCTGTAAGACAAATTACAAGACATATTTTAGGATTCTTTAACTGTAGTATGTGAAAATTTATATTTTAATGAATATTACATTTAAATTTCTCACATTAGTTCTTAATATATTCTTCAAGCCAGTCGTGTGTCGCATTCAATCAACCTCAGCCTGTTTTGCTGTTACGCATCTTTCACGCTTGTAATTAATCCAGATTTCTTTTCTCACTTTCTAATTATCTTTCTTTCTCGCTTTCATTTTCTCTCTCTTTTGCTTTCTTTCTTTCTTTCTTTCTTTTTTCTATCTATTTTTCTTTCTTCCTTTCTTTCTTTCTACATTTCTTTCTTTTTTCTTTCTTTCTATCTATCTATATCTTTCTTTATTCCTTTCTTTCTTTCTTTCTTTCTATCTTTCTTTCTTTCTTTCTTTCTACATTTCTTTCTTTCTTTTTTCTTTCTTTCTTTCTTTTTTCTTTCTATCTTTCTTTTTTTCTTTCTTTCTTTGTTTTTCTCTTTCTCTGTTTTTCTCTCTCTCATTTCCTTTCTGTGTCTCGTTCTCCATGTTTGCATCCTTGCCAGTGTGTGTGATGTACCTTCTTGCTCAGCTTTCGTGTATTAATCCTGAGGTTGGTTGTTGCTATGAGTAGAGAAATGATAGAAACGCAGTTGCAATGCATTATTCTATGTCTGTCTCTTTTTTCTTAGCGTTCATGTGTGTAGATCTTTCTTGTTAGTAATATTTTGTGTTGTCTTATAGGGGCTTTGGATTTATCACCTTTGCTGAGCCGGCTAGCGTAGATAAGGTTTTAGCTCACTCCACGCACGAGCTTGACGGTAAAAAGGTACAGTAGAACAGATTTTTTTCTATTATACTTAATACTTAAATAACATATTAAAAAACTTCTAACTTATTTGTTCATTACTTAAAACAAATATCTGTTTTTATTAATACTTTGCTTTCTCTGAGAATTTCATAATAAAACAATACTTTTTGTGGAATCTTAAACTCATGCACTTACGTAACCCTAAAATAAGAAATAAAATAGTTTGAATGACAATGTATTTGAAAGCGAGGTAGTTGTAAAAATCTAAACGTATCTGTAGTTAATATTGAATTATTTTAAATATTTCTTATCCTAATATACAATTTGTGATGAAAAATTAGAAGTTTTTAAATTTAAATCGTAAATTACATGGAGTTTGCTTTATTTCGTACATACCTTTCCCAAATGAATACAGTTACTATTGAAGTTACAAATAAAAAAAGAGTGTGGTGGTTCGGGATATTCAATTAAATTTTATAGTTATTTAGGGACTTAATTTTATGTAGAAATCAAAATAATGTCAATATTAATTAGTATCCTACAAAAGAGTAGTAATATCTTGTCAAGTAGTTTATTATTATTATATTACTAATTATGTTGTAGTTATTTCGAGATATTATTAACATTTTTATGAATCTGTTTATTTGTGCATTGTTTTTACATATTGTTTTTACTTCTACTATTTCAGTGGCCCATTGTATAAATTTTTAATGTAAGATGTATGTTTTCAAACATCATGTACCAGTATCGCAAAGTTATTTACTGTATAATTTTGGTTTTCGAAGTTGTAAATATGTTTGCTTTTCACGAGTCTTCATGAAAAGAAGGTTAAAAAATGTTTTTCAACATTGGAGGTTGATATAGGGGAGTTATTTTTTTTAATGATGAATGATTGTCATAGGGTTATAAGAGGATTGCCTTGTAGGCAAAGGATTTAATTTTCCATTAAATAATATTTTGATTTCCGATACACATTGCGTTTTAGTATTGCAGACACAAAAATAGCGCATTGATATTCAAAATATTTCATGTGTTAGTAAAGAGTCAATTATAATTAGGTTTTACTTNACACAAAAATAGCGCATTGATATTCAAAATATTTCATGTGTTAGTAAAGAGTCAATTATAATTAGGTTTTACTTAAGAAGTCAGCAGTCATTTTACTACTGCGCGTCATAGCAATTTGTCTTTATTGTAAAGACGCAATAGTACCATCATTCACAGCCGAAATATTTGACTGGTTAAAACGTATTTTTATACATACAATTTTGTGATACCCTATTGTAGTTGATTTGCTTTCAAAATAATTATTTGGTATTTTTTAAAGGAAATATTTTGATTCCCTGAACGTTCGACTTCATAAAATTTGACTGTTCGCTTTACTTTAATGAGTTTTAAGATTTGTGAATTCATTTCCATCATTTGTGAAGATCGAAACACTCTTTGATATATTATGAATTTTTCCTTTCCTCGATAAGTATTGATTTTATTTTCCAAACTTTTTATAAGTATACACTATTCTTGTCAATTTTATCTAGTCTTTGTTTTTATCGTGGAGTTACAAGATCTTTAGAGTTCTTGCCTCTAAAGATCAACGAATATATCTGAAAAATGCTTTGTTGAAAGGTTTATTTAAACATATGCTTATTCCTAGCTATTAAAAACCAAGTTACGTCGTGACATTTTGAACTACGTGTTATCCATTGTATTATCACAGAACTAGAACATCAAGGCTCTGTTTTGAACTAAAATCCTTGTGCATGGATTGTTTCATTAATTCAAAATAGAGAGGAGTAAAATTGAATACTCGCCACCTACGTCCACCATTATTATCTATTCGTATGAGGTCTGTGGTGTTTCCAACTGCTGAACAAATACAATGAAGCCTCCACACCACTTCAAACCTTCAACGAGAGCAGAAGTTTAGAAACGCGTCGCTTTGGAAACACTTCTCGTCACTTGGTCCGCATTGTAATGCGCGCCAAGACGACTGGTCAAAATCCTATCTCGTAACATGGGATTCGAACTCGGTCGATACAGAGTGGGCGTCATTGTGAGACCAGGAAATTATGTCTTCTGTAAGAGAGAGGTTATGAATATGTATTTATGTTGTTCGTGGTTAGTATTCCGAACTTGTTAACATTCGTAATACAGACACGCAGCCCCTTTGCTATTCATCATTCATTTAACCAAATCCACAATTTAAAAAAAATAGTTTTTCGGTGAATTATCTTTTATGTCAAAATATTTTTTTCTTGCGATTAGCTCCATAGGAGACAACATTCATATGCAAAACAACAGATTTTAAAAAGCAATTTTCTCAGTGGTTCATAAGCATTTTATTAAGTAGATACGATACTAAAAAAGCAATTCATTTTATTTTGATATTTTCTTTATGATTTAATGTAAATTACAGGTGTTAACACTTTTTCTAAATTGGTTAAAAGTTCAAAGTTGGTGAATTCATGTATACTTTTTGTTTTAAATCGAATACTTATTCATTATAAAAGGACTGTCCGTTAGAATTTTAATTTTTTGTGGTCAATTGTTCTTTTGATATACGCTCTCCATGATTTTCATTGCAACACCCCAAAATATCACATTGATTTTCCTGGATACAATCCAAAAAGATATCAAAATTTGCTTTACTTACTACACGTCATTTCAAGAAAGTTGATTTTTTATCTAAATATAAATACTATATTACATTTAGTTACATAAGAGTATATTAGAACTTGCTGAGCATGGGAATGCAAAAGTGACTGATACAAATAGTTATGTCGAATTCTGAACAAATAAGGAGAATTTTGAATAAAAGTCGATTTACTTTGAATGTAAGTAGAGTTTATTGAGGTGACGTCATATTCAGTAAAACTCGAATGATCCGGATCGCCAAATATCCGGATTGATGGTTGTTCTTAGCTTTCTGTAAACCTATTATGTTATTAAATTGTTTTTTTAAACTGTATATTGTGAGTTAGTTTTTGGTTACTTCTACTGTATTAACTATTTGTTATTTTCACAACGTTATGAGTTTTAACTAGATCTTAGTCGATTTGCCTAAAAAATAACCTTTCGTTTCCGGATATTTGATTATCCGAACTGGGCTCGGACCCAATCGATCCGTATAATTGGAGGTACTGTAGGTTTTTTCATTTAACACTAGCTGACCCGACTGACGTTGTCCTGTCCAAATTTCAATAAATTTGTTTGTAACCGTTTTACAACTTTATGAAAAGCTTCCGAATTTTTCGACTTTCCTTTGTTATTGTCCCGAACTTTTTTTACTGATAACTTTTCCAGGACCATAACGAACAATACAAAAACAAAATTACGCATATCCATCGTTCGAATTGTGAGGGTTGGTCTTGAGTTCATACAGAAATCCCACACAAAAAAACACTTTCAATTTTTCGGCCAACTTTTCCAATTCTTCTTTCTCTATTCTGACTATTGCGAACATTTTTTTTAAAAAATTAGCTACATTCTTAAGTAATGCGCTTACCAACGAACAGCATTAAATTTATTTATATAGATTTTTGTCCCAATGTGGAAGTATACTCATTATTTTCCACGTCACGTCGATTCTGAAGAAAGCACCACAACGAGGGTTGAGACGTGATTAAAAGAAATCTCAAATGTTATCCAGAAAACCGAGACGTCACTATCACCGGTCGTGGAAGGTGATGGAACAAGTTGTCTCGCATGCAGTTAGAGACTCCTTGAATCTCTTGTAGCCTCCAATGCAGCGCTGCAGCGGTGACTTCTCCACTTAGTCCCTTCCGTCACTTCACTCCTCTTTCCTTCCTCCTCTGAGTTACCCCCCTCCCCCCTCCCTCAGTCACCCGTCGACGACTGTGCTCACTCTCTCACTAAATTCCCTGTTTCTATGGTAATCCGTGCCTCCCTCCGCTGATTCTACTCCTCGGCTCCCGGTTCCAGCGCGTCCCCTCCGGGCCCTCGCCCATCCGCCTCCACGCAAGTCTTGAGGGGCAACATTTGGCTGCGATCCGCTGCACAAAGTGTCCGATTCGAATAAAATGAGCTGCTTGATGGTCCCCATCTTACTCTTCTAGGATATTTGCATCGTAGTTAATATATCTCGTATTTGCTTCCTCCCCCTTTCAGTTGCTTTCCTTCACTTTCTCGTGCGTAATACCGTCCATTGGGGGTATCCATCTTTCGGATTCTTTTTCCTGTCAGTCGCCTCTCAAGAGAAAAAATTCCAATGATATTTTAAATGAATCTATTTTAAAAGTAAAGTATTTTAAGACTATATAACTTAAAATTCCAAATATTTAATTGAAGAATCAAGTGAAAAGATATTTTCGCATATTTTCAAGAAAATCATAGATTAAAAAGTAACCTCACCGAATGAATAGATAGTGCAATACGGGAGATTTTCGTCTTACGAGGTGCTGAGTACCCATCTCACTCTTTTTTACTTCCCAGAATACATATATCCAACAACATATTTCGGTGGTCGATGATATTAACTCGGATATTCCATCTAGCAGCACATGTTAAGGATTTTCACAGGAAACGTGTCGCAGTGGACTTCTTCACGCAAGGAGTGCGTAATTTGTGCGGAGTATGGAAATGAGAGTGATGGTGTCTGTGGAGTGAGTCTTTTGCAAGTCTGTAGAGAGTTTAATTAAAAAGGCGGAAATGGATTGGGTAGAAGTTCGCCTATGGGCGGATGGGCTTAATTGAGGTGTCGGCGTGGGTGAGCGGTTGGCGGTGAGGCCTGAGTTCGGAGCCAGTCTCATCAGGGAGGGTGATAAATCCTCAGAGGAGTTTGCGAGAAGACGCCAGTAAAGTAGCCTCATTCTGCGCCACAACTTATACATAGTCTTCAGTCTCACTACGTGAATTTTGGAGTGTGTCGTACAAGTTGGGCGATCCTAATTCTGGGTGAAAGAGAGAATTGTGATCAAAATAATTGTAAACGATGGTTAAACCTCATCTTTTACTTTTTTTGTAATGTGTTTCAACAAAATACTCATTTATTATAGTAATATTGTACAATTAAAATGTTTTTTATTATTACACTGATGAAGTCATTTACTCAATAGTTAGGAAAACTCAAACAGATTGAAAACAATTTTATGACGTGAAAACTTGGAGCGTTTACGACTTTTAGATACAGACATATCAAAAGCTCAGAACACTTGTGAAAAATACATGTCGCTCATAACTGAATTCCAAACACTTTTCGGAAGACCATAAAATTTCCTAAGAGTTAAAATATGCATCATGTAGGAGATGAAAGATATCAATACGACGTCTGTAGGTGGGAATATTTCAATTGGTAATCAGAACTATTTCTTTCTCTTAAGATAAGATATGCTAGTTCAGATACTACACTTCATTGGTGGCATTTTTTGCCAAAAACAATAGGATCATTTTTTTATTTTCATTAAGGCTAAGAGTTTTCTTTTGCTTGATTTATTTATTATTGTTTTTCTACTTTTAATAATTATCGATATAACTTTTCATATACACGTTATTTGGTTGAGGTCGATAGAGAAACGTTGTGGAAACATTGTTCAAAGGTAACGCAGGCAAATTTGTTTGAAACTCTAAATTCGACTGTAATGTTCCGATCCAAATCCCCCTCCCTAGAGAGTACAGTTTAGTGCACAAAATGTTCCGAACATGCAACACCCTCCATTTATGAGGATTCGACTAGATTAACTTTTGGACCCATTCCTTCCTTGAGCATTACCATGGCTTCACCACATACGTGTATGTAGTGCACGTACGGGCGCAAAGTCTTTTTGGGCTTGTGCCCCTCGGCATTGTTGAGAGAAGAGGAGCTAGGAATGGTGTGATGAAGTTNTTTTGGGCTTGTGCCCCTCGGCATTGTTGAGAGAAGAGGAGCTAGGAATGGTGTGATGAAGTTGGTTCCCATCAAGGTCATTGTCTCCGCCCCCATAGCCTCCCTCACCATTTACTCTACCGTAGCATAGTCCGCTAGCACGGCCGGGTCCACCACTCCGCTAGCAGCACTCCGCTCGCTAGTTGGCCTATTGATCGTGCAGTTCGTGCCCAGGGTGCAAACTCAGGACCCTTGCTCTCCCTTCACCAAGGGGTGTGACAAGAGCGTGGTACGGGTAATTCCCCTGTAGCACCCTGGAGAGGACGGAGGCTGCTAGGTCCCATGACGACGCTGGTTTTGGGGAGAAGATCTGAACTCGAGTCTTGGCGGATGTATAACATTGGTCCGTGGAGTGACCGTTGGGGAGAAGGGCTATTAAAATTTGAAACGAAACCTGGTGATATATATCATCCATACTAATATATGAATGCGAAATGCAAAAGTGTGTCTACGTGTTTGTTACTTGATCACGACTAAACCACTGAACCGATCGTGTTGAAATTTGGCAAGGAGGTAGTTAAGATGTCCAGGATGAACACGGGCTTTCTATTTTCAAAATTCGTGGAAAGAAAGATAAAATGAATTTCACCTTACATGTCGATGAAATCTTAGAAAAATAAAGGTATATTAGCTTACGGTTAGAGATAGGTGACAACTATGAATGACAACGTTGTTCGCCCCAGGGTTCTACATAAATGTCCGCGACAGCATCTAATGTCTATCTATAAAAGTTTACCTACATTATCGAAAAAACGTTATTAAGGTGAGACCAGCGCTAAAGTTAGTCAAATCACTGAGGTGTTTAATTGTTACCTTTATTTTTACTCTAATTGTTATAAAACACAACAATATGATTAATAATGATGAAAACAATATGATTTAATTTATATCTATCAGTTAATTATGTAGTACAAATAATATTCAAGAACTTGCTTGAGTAGTTTAAAATGCACAAGAGCATGTAAAAAAGGGCAACTTAACATTTTTTATAGATGAAATATTGACGAAATTTCGAAATAAAATATGAAAAAATATAATATTTGAACACAACCAATCGTGAAATGTTTATCTTAGGATATGTTCTCTATCATATTCAGATAGCTTTGTTTTGTAAAATTACTAGTTAAAAATATAAAATTTAGATTTATAACAAACATCGGATTTAAATTGTTTAAGCGAAGAAATAACGTAAAGATATTATTTAATTGAAGCTGAATCTTACAATTTTTTATATCCTTCAACTGAACCGCGTATTATAACTTCGTGTTTTAAATACTTGTTAATGACTTTAGTCTGTACAAAAAGCAGTTCATACATATGTTTTCTAATTAATTTTATCTTTTTGGTAGCGAGTGACTGTTAGTGGTATATACTCGTAATTACCGTATTGGATGAATGACGAATATTTACAAAAAAATGTTATATCAAGTAAAGGATGGACTTGTAACTCGATCAATACCAAAACATGGAATTCGTCATGATTTGTTCTTAGATGTTCCGAAATGGCAAGATAAGTTTCCGAACCCACTTTTTCATCAGCGTTATATTTATAGCTGCAGATTTCACATCCTCTTGAATTCAAGAGACTGGACTAGCTGCTCCTGCAGATAAAATTGAATAGTGCACGCTGGAGTATTGCCTGAAAACGGAAAGGTGAAGTCGTGGAATGAAAGGATCATACTCCAGCACGAACGGAGGCAAGATTCACGTGTCGGGAGTTTTTAAAGCTGCTCAAGCTTTGGTTTCTCTTTCTCTCTTGAGCCGTGCGGTGTTTGGCTTAGCAGTTTGGCTGGCGGGCGGGCGGGCTCCTCTACGCTGGGGCAGTTGGAAGTGCATTGCGTATGCCGGTCAGCCTTAGCCCCTTGCCATCTTTCTCTTGCCCCGTTGCTGAACGCCCGCCGCCGCGCCGTCCGACTTCGTTGGGAAGCGGCATGTGGCATTGCGATGGGTTGGGGTGTGGAGGAGGGGGAGGGAGGGGTAAAAGTCTGAAGAAGTGGTGCTGACTGCCAATCCTACTGTTGTAACGCCAGAGATCGCACTTCACGGCTGTGAACTGAAAGTGATATGGAAGGGACAGACGAGGAGGAACTTCTCTGAAAGGATTTTCGGAACTACATTTTACTTCCTTTAATCTTATTTAATGTACTTGTTTAGTTTTCTTAGTCCTTTCAATCTTTCTAAAATTGTTGGCCACTTTGCATTTTTACTTTTCTATTTCATGATTTGCATAAAACTAATGCGAGTTCTAGTAAAAGTGACCACTGAATGTTGTCGCCAAATTGTCATTGGTGGCCACTTGAAATGAATGGTCATTTAGCTCTAACAGATGGCTACTCAATGACCTTTTTAGTAGAGTGAGGCTTCCTATTGGCTGAATTGGTTTTCCATCAGCCTATTCTGGACCAATGTTAAATCTGTTTGGAACTTTCTTTAGCATCCTAACATGTCTCCTTCCCAACGTCTTCATTTACGTGTATAAGCAAAGCATGACGTCAAACCTGAGTCAAAATAAGTGGTTTTGATAAGGGAAACATCAAAATTACTGACAGCGGTGGTCTGGTGGTAGCGTCTTCGCTTCCACGATCCTTATGAGCGGTAGAGTGTGGGTTCAAACCCTGCTTGACTGAACTAGGTGAGGTTTTCAGCTGCGGTTTCTCTCATCTACAAATGTCTGTTCGGTACCATGAGTTCCCTGGTAACCCAACATTCCTTTACCCAAGTCCAACGGTTAGGTGAAAGAGCAGATCTCATGGCCTGAACCATGCCGAAAGACAGAAAATAAACGAATAAAGAAAGAAAATTTACTCGAGAAAGCGTTATTTAGTAAATATATCCAAGAAGATATAAAGATAAATGCAGCAATTTAATTTTTCACTGCCATCTACTTTCTAACATTTTTTTGTGAGAAAGCTCCAGAAACACATTACATCGTCCACCTTCTGTGTAGCCAAGTTCCAAGTCTCGACTGAGACGGAATTCCTGTTAATCCCCTTCAGTTTTCTCTGTCTTAGGCCGCCACCGTTCTACTCCCACGGACGTGCCGACCATCACCCTTGCGCCGGAGAAACTGAAATAAGTTCCCTCTTCTCGACGCTCGTGACGTCATCTAGCGTCTCTTTATTGTTATTCCTCTGCGTGGCAAGCGACGCGGCGGGTGGTGCACGTCATTTTTCTCTTTCATTGAATTTTAAACACTGCCTGTGATCTCCGAGAATGCCGCCCCTTTCTACGTTTAGAGCCCTCTCTTTCTATCTCACCGCTACGTTTCTTAAGGGCGTGCGAAGAATGAGAGAACCTAGAGATCTCCATGTCTTTTCTCTTGGTTTACGTCTACGGACGCAAGAAACTCATTTGTCGCAGACTTCTTTTGTATTGGCCAGTTTAAAAGTGGTGCTGAAATAATTTCGTTCATTTAATGTATTTCTTGATTTTAAATTAGTGTGTTCAAAAATTACTGCAAATGAGTATTTTTTATAATATCTTATTGATTTTTTATTTTCTCATTTGGTTGTATGCTGATAAATATCATTAAGAGAGATTAAAATTAGATCCCTCCAATAATTTTAATTGTACTGAAATTATTGAAAATAATGTCCGTGCAAAATTGTGTTTAGTTATCCACGTAAATATATATATATATATATATATATATATATATATATATATATATATATNGTGATGGCTTCAATAAAATGATGATACGGAATTTCTATTTCGTTATTTTTTCTTTGGAAGAAGTATTGAATATTTATACTAAAGAAGCTTTGTAGTATGATATGACTCATTAGTGTTCAGAGGTTCCTATTCAACATTATTTCATTAAAAATATTTTATTCATCGCGCTTATCAAATCGCTGATGCTCCCTGTTCTGGAAATCCTGTTAACGAATGAAATAGAATTGGTCCCGAAGGTTTGCTGTGCGTGAGACTCCATACTTCCACAGAGTTGGGTTGTTTGGAAAGAGAAAAATAATTAACGATTCCGTTTGCACCCTTTGCAAAGCAAGGCGTACTTGTTTGCGCCCCTGATTCTCGACGTTTATTGTGTTATCTGCGCTTTGACGCGGGCGTTGTGCAGTGTCCAATCAGGGGAGGGAGAAGGGAAACCCTTTGGAGAATCGCGGAGTAACCGTGTCGTTTCACACTTCTCTCCTGATGCTTTTCGCTATCTTCGTTTGTACTTTTGCGTGTTTCGTTTCTTCTGCGTACCGAATGTTTACGTAGTTTATTAAGAGTTTCAGGATATAACGTGAATTCAAAACGGAACAACTGTATTGATTTAGTACAGAAAATAAAACTACGACTGTAAAAATGTTCGCTTCGAAAGTTGAAAACGTGACTACGAGACTGAAAACTAGGAACTTACTCGTGCTGAACCAAAATTTGATATATAATCTTCATTTCAAAATTTACCCCTGAATTTGGATCATTGATGTACAAAAAGTAAATATATTTTTAATGCACATAATATATACGATTCATTTAATAATAATAAGTTGATAACAGTACGTCTTTCTCAAACAATCTTTTTTATGAATATTAAGTCCGCCCTAGGGCCCTCGATTGGAATTCATGGGATGGAATTTATGGGTTCTGGTAAAGTAACATAGTTTATTATCCCCCGCGTGGTTTTACGTAGCTTGGCACCATTTTTATTTAATTTAAAAACACATTTATCCTCACTTTCGTAATACTGTCGGATTTACAAAATATGTATTTCTTTGTATGTTTCCTCCATTTTGCAAAGTAATGGAAGCGGGAATTTTTTAAAATTTCATTTCATTGAAATGAAATTGGGGGAAAATTTAAAGAAAATAAGAAACACCTTTGATTTCTTATCAAAGTATGTAACAAATTGGGACATTTCGAGGTAACTCATGGATAGATATAAATGAGCATCTAACAATAAGAACTAAAAATGGGGAGGAATATAAACATAGAGAGATTGCTTCAATTTTAAAACCACTCTACATTATTTTCGACATTTGTGCTAAATTTTTTCGTATCTGACTCAACACTTTTCGATAGGAATAACTTATATTATGAAGATGTAGGGTTCTTTAATCGCATTTACTTTCAAAATAATTCAGTTAACTCAAAAATGTGTGTTGCGAAGAAAATTAACATCTAAAATTTATTTTATTTTTTATCTCAATTTCTTATTAAAATGTTACAATTTACTTGTTTTTAGCAATCAGTTTATTCTTCTAATTCTTTCAACAATTCCGCTACATAGGTTTTTGAGTTTGACATTTTCCAGTGATAATGTGCTCAAGTTAGTTTCGTATCCGTAAATTAAAATAAATAATGGAGCCAATTGCAGTCATTAGGATTTCATATACTTGCATTTACAGCCAATTCCTGTCCAAAATATCGAGTAACTAACACGTAAAGTTGCTAAAATTAAATTTCTTGGGAACGTTGCTTCAAGAGCTAAAACTAATAGTTATGTTGCATCTCCACTCTTTTCTGAAGAGAATTTCTCGTAAATGGAACGAAAGACTTAGAAAGTACCTCGTATAACATTTCCCATTCGGGTTGAACTTTTTTCCGTCTGAAAATTCTCGGAGGAGCGAGTACATCGGTGAGGAGAGAAATGGGTATGGAGATGAAAAGTTACGAAACTGCATTTGGGAAGCACTGTTTACATTTCATTCTACGACTGTAATGGCGTCGGTATTAAAACCCATTTCAATATGACTTTTCGGACTGAGGGCCATTTCCATCGTTCCAGTTTTGATCCTGACACTTGATTTCATCGTTTAAAGCACTTATCTCATTTCTTATGTTATGCATATCAATATCACTTCCATTGTTTCAACATCTTGTGTTATTTTTCTCTTCCATTTCAATATTCTATTGTTATCCGGTGATATCTACATACGCTTCCATTCACACACCTGTAATTATCTTCGTGAAGACGCAAGTTTAAAAATATTCTTTTCGTAGAACGAGTTGAGCAAACAAATTAACAAAAGCAGATTGAAATTTTTTATGACGGAACAAACTTAATGAATCCAAGGAAAGAGTTTTTGGTTTCAAATCTCATGGAAGTTGTAATCCTTTTTTTTCTTTTGCACTATACCACTGAAAGGACTGGGAAGATGTGGCATAAAATTCCTATCAACACAATAAATAGTTACAGTACTATTGAAAATAAATAAATAATAAAACTGTATTCGTGCTTCTTACTTTACCGTCACCCATCGGTCTCAACTGCTTGAAATAAACTTCAGCATCTAAGTTGAACAAAATTTCTTTCATATTTACACCAACTGAAGGATTTAATTGGAGGACGTTCTAAGTGCCAAAATCAATTTGTTCAGGAGAAAGAAAAATAATTGAACGCCATAATTGATGATGAAAAATTATTGAATAATATTAATAATATATTATTGTCTAATGTTGCAACTAATGTTTAAAATATATCAAAATATAAGTTGTTTCATTTGAAACTATTGTAAGTGCCAAAGAATTAAAATGTGGGATGTTCTGTTGAAACCTTTGTAAGAGCCATATGTTACGATTTGAAGAATGTTAGAAATTCCACCTGAGATTTCCAAAAACTCTTCCAAATACCTCAGATAAGATCGAACAAGAATGCATCTGCCATTTTGTCGGGCGTTACGACACATTGTTGAAAAAATAGTAAACAATACATGATAAATTTATAAATTTATTGTCAAAAAAACAGTACAAACTGCGTATGACCACGTGGAGGGAAAAAAAAACTAATTTACTCTCCGGAAGCAAGCAAGGGACCATCCCATCAATTCCGATCAAGGGCCCTAAGGCAGAGGCGGATTCAAAAAATTCAGCAAAAATTCCTAGATAAGATAAAAAGTTAGCTGCGAGTTATAATACTAATATAATGTCAATATGTTTGTAATTTAACGCAAATATTTTTGTAAATTTACATGTACAAGTTATTATCGAACTATAGATTATTCTGAGTATAGTGTTTAAAAATCATAAGAATTGAAAAAACACTAAATTCACGTATTATTGTTACAATAAACACACCCATAGACAAAGCCTAGAGAACCTGTATGATAAATCCGCCTCTACCAGAAGGAGAAGCGGAGAAAAACCCGGGCCAGGATGGGGTGATGATGTCAATTTCTCCGTTGTTGATTAATACATGTTAGCGTCGCGATGCTAAACGCCCACGCTGTCATTTCAATTAAACTATCATCAGATCCGACACTTTGATCGGTTGCAACAGCATTGGTGCTGCCAAGGAATAACGTTTCCACGAAAAACAGATTTTTCTTAAAATGTTTTCCATTTGCATGCCTCAACTGTTTAGAGTGTTCCAATGCCTATTTCAAAATCCTTGTGTTCTTTTTCTCTGCATAATTATCGTTTAGTAATGGTAGCGTATTCAGTTTTAGCTCAAAATAGAATACAAGTTATTGTGCACCGAAGAAAATATTTATTTGCCAAAGCGGGTTTCGATAACTTAGTTTGTCATCTCAATTACCTTCTCATCCACACACACACTTCTCCAGGACGGAGAAGGAATATTTTTTTCGGTTGACAATAACTTGCATTCTATTTTTTCTTTTCCTCAATTCTTCCCTACTTATTTCATTTTACACATTTTTGTCTCATTCTCATACATTTATTGGTGGAATCTCTTTCGTATTATCCTGCACCACCCAGTTCTCACATCTTTCAAGGACTTCTGTTTTCGCTTGGTGTAATTTCCACGGCGCAAGTCGATTACCCCGCCGAACACAGTTAATTATCTCGCTGAAATTGCGCCATCTTCGTGGCAAGACTTGCGGTCCCAGTCTGGTGCTAGCCTTGTTCCTCTTGTGCTCGTCTAATTCTGCGTCTTATTGTTCGTGTCATTACTATTAATTATCCTTTCTTCTGTATTTTCTTTTCATTTCATTATACTATTTTTCTCTTTCGTCACATATTCCTCTCTCCATGAGTTTGATGTGAATCTTCTCCACGTGGGCGTTTGAATCTTTCAACTGCTGCGAAATGTGACGTGGTCTCAAAAACCTCGTCATTTATTCACGGCATTATTATATATCATGGTACATTTTCGTGCTCTTCTAATTGCTACGTTTTGATTTAGCCGGACAATTCACACATCGAAAAGACGTACATTTGTAAGTGTTATATTTTATGAAGAATATGTAGGAAAATGTTTTATTTACCTTTTAATTATAGCCTTTTCTTTTAGTTAAAGCACTATGAATTCATGGTACTTATAAAATGTTTTGAGCGCCACAAACGAAGCTCATGAGCACATCGCACATGAGCTCTGACAGTCTGATAGTCTGCGAGACCTGTGCAGTACAAGTGTAATGGTAATCTACCTGTTCAGATCTATGTTCCAATTTGTTCTTGGTTTTTTTTTACAATCTTGCAACACTGTACTGCCCCGGTCTCCCTTTGCTCGTCCTTCACAGGGCAATATTTTTGTTAACACCAAATAAAGCAGCTTCTGGGTTTGGGGAGGAGTTCGGAGATGTCTTCAAAGAGTTTTCACTGTATGAGTGGGAGGCAGCCATCTATTTCGAAGCTTTATGTCGGCGCTTCAAGCAAAAGCCGCAAACTCGATCATTGAAAATCCCAATGTTAAGAAATGAGAGTTGGCCCATGGTGTCATACAGTACCTGGGAGTTGGTCTACCGCTGACAGCCAGGAGTGCGACGTTTGTCATTTTCCCTTAGTAATGGGACGAGAATGACAAATCCACGTGAAAAGGCTAGTGTAAACATCCCTCCTTGGCCACTCTGGTGTCGTCTCACATTACGATGTGATTCGTCCTGAATATGTGCGAACTCGTGTGTCACATCACCCACGAGGCGACATGCTGGTCTTGCCTTCCTCATCCTCCTCAGAGGTGATTGGACGTGTCACTAGCACGATGTGACTGCGGTTGGCTGCAGCGGGGGTGAGTCGAACTGTCCTTCTCCCTTGGAGACAGCGCTCGTTGGGGTGGCGCAGGCGAGGGGTTGATAGCCGCAATAACTGTTTCGACGGGTACAGGGTGAGGAAATGGAGCATTCCCAGGTCTGATATGTGGTCGTTTATGTTGAGGTTAAGATGTTGGAAGTATTTAAAATTTGCAAATGTGATTCATTAGTGACAGCTTATAGTCCTCGCAGTGAGAGAAATAATAATATGTAACCAATGGAGCGAAGGCGCAGTGTTGTCATTTGTCTGCTGCGGGGGATGGACCTAGCGTAGTTTCAACCACTCAAGACTGCGCGCCACGGCACCCACACATGACTGCTATAACCTAACTTCAGGTACTGTAATTTCAGCCACAGGATAGAGATTAAACCATCTTTCCATCTTCACATATCAATTATTGCAAGTTCCATTCATCCGTTGATATATGTGGCACCTTCCCGTAGTAAAATAATTAAGGTTGTACTGACTCCAGTAAAACGTCCACGTGTCTAAACCGACAGAAAGAGTCGGCAATGCTGGCATTGTCTCCTCAACTTTCACGTGACCTTTAGACTCCACCCTCATTAAGTTTCTGCGAAGACTGTACCCCTTATTCTGTATAATCTTTCAGAATTGTTGAACTCAAATTCCAGTAATGAAAATTCTCGCAATAATTTATATTCACAACGTGGGTTATCTTTGATGATGAATTCCTGGGACATTGTGTCAGCGAAGACATACATTTTCATACTGCATTTCACGTATTCAATAAGGTTTTCAGTTTTTCTCTCAGACTGAAGACTTATGTCACTTCGTTATTTGCTCTAAGTTCGTATACTGTCACGAAATCCTTTCTAATCCCCCTCATTGGTAATTGTAACCTTGCAAATTGTGAATAATAGTATTTCAGTATGTATGGAATATGATTTCCTGAACATCAATTGTTAGCTTGAACAACGCAATGCTTGGAAGTAGTAGCATGAGATCCGATGGATCACCATTTAGGATTGAACTTTGTTCACTCGGAAGAGGTTGTTGATTCTGATGACGCCCTCTCTCCGTTGTTAATTTCGGATGCTAGTTCGCTGCCATTTGCTCTAGGCTAGAGTTTGCTCAATGAAGCTTTAGTCACGGGGAACGTCACGTTGTCGAGTGCTGGAATAATGTTATCATGGTTTTTGTGGGAAGTAATTTCGCTTCACTGCGCAAATGAAACGGATCTTAGTTAAGGTATTTCTAAAGAAGCTTTCAAAATATTTTTAAATTTTTATTTCATAAAATTTCAAGTAAATAACTCTCGGAATTTCAATATAATATCATAAATCTGTATAAATAATTTCAATTAAAATATCTTCGGGGCTGTCTGTGGTGTGACCAAAACCTGAAATCTTTCAACTCTGAAACGTGTTCATGTTTTCATTCTATATAAATCATACACTAAGTCTGTCACATGGAGATTTCCATTTTGAAAATTAAAAAAATTACTGAAATGTACATTTATATATTTATTTTGCTAGTAGCTAAGAGTGTAATATACGGTTAGCGCATCTAAGATATTTGTGGGTAGATACAATCGAGGTAATTTCTTATCTCCGTTACCTTTTGGTGAGATATCGTGTGTAAATGTCTTCAGACGTGAGAGACGTATGTGATACGGTGAGAGATTTGTGTATGTGAGGACGAGGGAAACGGTGTGAAAATATGACTTGAAATTCTAGAAGGGCGTTTTAGTGACTCTCAAACGAGTGCTTTGATGGAACACAATTGTTGAAGATAGTGAATTGCTAAGAGATTCAAAACAGACAGCCTTAAATAAGGAAGGGGATATACTAGGGAGCAATGTATAATAGAACGGTACTGTGTATATGAGGAAGTTACCAACAAAAAGCTTACGATTCCTAACTGATATTGTTATATGATCATTTAACAAAATCACCGGCGTTAGTACATGTCTTAACTATTAGATTCTCACCTTGTCAGCAACACTTTCACTTCTTCGAAGAATATATATGTTAGTAATTTTTCATGTACAATAATCTTTCTCTTTTGTGTTTGATGTTTATTTTTGTTTCTGCGTAAATTTTTATTATTTTTAATTTTTTATGTCCATTTCAGCATACTTCTCTCGTTTCTACCACATCCTCTTTCTCTCAATCTTCATATCACCCACAATTCGGCGCTTTCCTTCCCCGTGTCAGTACAGCCTCTAGAGATGGCCAATAGAGGCCCCTGGGGTTTCGAGGAAGTCGGCGGCGCGGTGGCGGGGAAGCCCAGCGAAGGTGGGAGGCTCTGCTTCCGGAGAGGGTTATCCCCTGCGGCACGAGACCAGCAATTGCCTGTTTCATCTCTCTTCTGGTTTTGCACGCTGCTGGCCTTCCGCCGCTCCGCTCCGTTGCGTTGTGCCTTAAGCGCCTGAGTGGGCGGGGACTGGGTGGGTAGAGGGGGTCCGAGGCTTTTGCCGATCGGACGATGAGGTCGGAGGTGTGGAATCAAGAGATTACATCGCTGCAGGCTTCCTCTAACTTTTTGAAACTCACTGATACTTTTTGTCAAACACTTTTGTGAGAGAATCATTAAATAAAGTGTTTTTGTAAGTTTGCTTCCCACTTACGGGACAATTATTGCTAATTATTTTGCTACGTTTAGGATGTGCATTCTAGGTTGGTATTTTGATTACTGTACATAAAACTATAATTTATATCCGTTACTATACTTTAAATTATTTACTTGTTAATCATTCTGAATTTCTTGGAAACAGTTTTCCATTTCTAATTCATAGAAAATTTGTTATTGATTGTAAGTTAATTGTAACAAGCATATTGAAGGGCTATCTAATTCCCTGGAAACCATTTCTTCAGTTTTTCCTATTTCGACAGCAAATTTTTGTTGTAAAACGGAGAAACAAGGACAGTAGTTCGTTCTCAACCCGTTTTGTTAGATTCTTCGTCGAAATTACTCTACTCGACGGAACTGAGAAACAACAAAAGTCTTGCATCATCTTCGGACCGAGTCTCGAACCAAGACCTCCTACTAGTGCCGCAAGAGTGCTTCTTGTACACAACTCCCCAAGTCCGCACTTGGCCGTTTCACCTGGCCCTTTCCAGTGAGGTTGCGTGCAGTGGTACCACACCTGCGGCCGCAAATGGAGCTTCTGGGTTAGAGTCCTGGTCGGTCACAATTTTCACCTGGCCGTTCACGATACAAAATTTCCTCTGCGAGTAGGCACTTGTAAGTTTTGAGTTAAAGCAAACATTTCGTAAAAAAATAAAAGCAAACATTTCGTCAGAGTAAAAAAATACCATTCAGGAGTGACGAAAAAATATCTCATTGAAAGTTACTTAATTAAGTTACTTTAAGGTGGTACTAGCACTCCAAGTTAGTGAAATCACTGAGATGTATAATTGTTTTCGTCATTTTTATTCTAATTATTTTAAGGACTCTAATGACCTTAATGTTGGCGAAACCTAAAACCCCAATTTTAAAAAAACCACAACAATATAAGTAATATTGAAGAAAAAAGGATTTGATTTGTATCCATCAGTTAATAGTATAGTACAACCAATATTCACTAACACTGTTGACTCATTTCAGATTCTTTAGAGCATGTAAAATTATGGCGGCTGTGCGCAACGGTTTCATGATTTATGCAACTCACCTCGAAAAAAAAAAAGAAAATATCTTTTTCAAAAGTCTAGTGATATATAGATAAGTCATGTAAAAATACCACGGAAAATTTACTATATATAAACAAAAATTCCTTTACTTTCGTGTTTTAAAAGCTGGTATTTTTATAATGCGAGTGTTTACTCCATAAGACGTAATGTATTACTTCTCCAATTTTAATTGGAATTATTTCATTTAAATGGTCGATGAGGTATGTTTTTCAAGTTGAAATAACAATAAGTACATTTTACTCTGTTCATTTACAGATATTTTAGTGATTTAATCCTTTCCTGCGCTAGTACTAGTACATCTGCATCCGTATCAACAGGGGAAATAAACGCTCAGACCAAAACTTTGAGCTGGGACGACTGTCACGTGTGAGAGCCACATGTGTCGAACGTCGCGGGAGGGTGGGGGGAGGAAAGGGTTGTAGGAAGAGCGGCGATGCTACGCATTGCAGATGAAGCGAGCCTCGGGGGTTGTGCGCGGGTGGCAAAGCAATTTAGAGGCCGGAGTGTGCGTGATTACTGTGTATTTACCGCGCGTGCGGGCTGCAAGGGCGTTGGCTCGGGCGAGGGTCGCGGTGTGGGTAGGACGGAAGCGGAGAGTCGGTCCAACAGCGCGAAAGAGAATTGTGGAATCGGCAATGTGTGGAAGGACGATTATGGGAAAGAAGTGGACGGAATGGGATAATGGGTGATGTTATATGTCTGGGTCTGCTACTGCACGCCACACACATCGATTATGACGTGCATAATTTTATGAACGTGCATTATTTTTATTTTTTTTACATATTTTGGTCAGGTGAAAATGGAGATGAGTCGGGTAAGGTACCTAGAACTCCTGATTTGATCGCAGGAGTGTTAACCACTACACCAACTGTCCCCCTTTCATAGGTTTTTCTTCTCCAAGAGTAGGTACACGGAAGGAATATATGCATGCATTATTTTTCAGTTTTAAGCAAGCAGTTTATCATCATGATGATAGTAATAATAATAATAGTAATAATAATTGTTATTATTATTATTGTTGTTGTTGATGATGACGCAGTTGTCTTCACTTCACAGCTCTAGCTGGTTGAAATTTCTAATCCCAGGTTTCTACTCGCTTTCTAAAGGATTAAAAGCACTTTCTTAAAGTGTCGCCTGTGCCAAAAAAGATCGATCTCTTGTTTTTCCCGTTCACTTGGTTTGTATGGAATAATATATAAATCCTTCTTTAAATTTACAGAAAGTGCACCACGAAAATGTAGAATAACAGGGAACATCTTTGTTTTAATCTCCCGCATTCTGCTAATTTCGATATGCAAATCTCTATATTTCAGCAGCTTTTCTGCTTCGTTCTACGCTTAATTTTTATTTCTTGGAACTGCTACATCAATCAGCAATCAAGTTTTATTTCTCAGATTATTATTATTATTATTATTATTATTATTATTATTATTATGTTCATTAGCTATTTTCACTTCTATTGGAATCAGGTGAGGTGTGGGATATACCGAGCATCATCACGTCATGCAATGTCACATTTTTTTAAAATCTTCTGACTATTCTACAGGTGTTGTTGTTGTTATTATTATTATTATTATTATTATTATTATTAAGTTTGTGAGATTTCTCTGCTGCCATATTCTCTGCTGCCATAGCTGATTATCCCTTTCTCGTTTCACTACGGGGGGTTAAGAGGGAATCAGGAGTAAAGGAACAGATGGAAGGATGAGTGAGTGAAGAGTTTCAAAGTTTCAGTTTGTTAGCACTAGGGGATATGAGAATAGAGGATGCGTGAACTGAAATGATGAGCATTTTGCTGTTGCAGAATGTTGCTGGAGATTATGCGTTATGAGTGAGGGTTGTGAATTGGATGAATTTTGCTTGTGTGTGTTAGATTTATTCTAACTCCATCATAACTACTGCTACCGGTATGGATGAAGCATTGATGTAAATATTCAAATTGTCTTTTCTCTAGCGAGTAGCAATATTCAAGAGAAATGTTGGGGCGCGAGAGGAGTGAACAATTTATGTTGGAAAGTTCCTGGAATCGACGACTATTCGCGTTAAATTAATGTTAAAAAGTTAAAATAGATTATTATTCAGAAGAGAATTGCGGTGAATTCTATGGAAAGTTTTAATTAAGAGAATTGTTTAATTACTTTAAAAAAATTAATTTTTACTATTTAGAAAATTTGAAATTCGACATGCGTGTAACCAACCAATGAGACTACAGTGCTTTTAAAACAGGTCTGTGAGGTACTTCATTAATCATAATTTTCTAATAAAATCACTTTTACTGTCCTTTTTTTCTTATATTAAGTCATTTGAAAAATGTTCCAAAACTTGTTTTCCAGGTTTTAGAAGAAAAAAATGTCAAGATTAATTATTATCATTCATAAAGAGCACAACTGAATTGAGTAGAAGGTACATCTTTTTATTATTCAGCCATATTTAATTTTTTCTGTAATATAATTTCTTGTCAAAGTTGATTTCTTTTATTACATATCGAAGAGCAAAAATACTATATTTTTTGAAATATAAGACTATTAATATACCAAGCGAAGAAATATATCTTATTATTTGAATTTTGTTCATCATTATCAATAACTTTATGACAATTCGATTTATAACGTTCTTTGAAGTTACTGACAAAAATGCTGCACTTTATAATTAATTCACGTACCTTTTAAAGGCTATGCTCATTTAAGCCTAGATGACTAGACGATCTTTACTTTTACGTCGAGTTTTGATTGACGGATGATAAATGATTGACGCGTTGAAGGCTGGCGGGGCTTCCCTTAAGGCAATTAACCTTGACTTAGTGGTGTAATCTGAAAACAAACATTCTTTGGTGGACCCCCAGTAATTCACTTCGCATTTTTACTGCTGCGTTGCTACTCTTCGTCGAAATTATTTCGAAGGTTTCATAATTGGCTCTCATGAACTTAGAAATTGTATTGTTCCTAAATTCGGGCCAAGCATGAGTCCCGGGATTGATTCCTGGTTTGTCGTCATTCTACTGAGAGTTATCACGTATCTTCTCCACATGTAGTGTACATGAAAGGAATATATGTATAACGATGCGGAATTTGTAGATTTATGGTATGGTGGTGAAAATTGGTATGTAACATTTAAGAAATGCTTCTTTTGAAATTTGATTCTTCATATTCAAATCTGAACATTCTCCATTCCGAGTGGTGTAGTCTATAGAGGAGGATACGGGATAAGGCTTGAGGGTTAATTCCACCATACTTATTTAAGGTAATGAATTATTAAAGACAAAAATCATAATTATAAATTTACTGTCAAGAAAGCAGTACAAACTGCGTACGACCACGTAGAAGAGAGCAAACTAATTTACTCTTCGGAAACAAGCAAGGAACCACCCCATCAATTCCGATCAAGGGCCATAAGAAATAAACGGATTTAACATTTCAACACTTTACTCCTAACAATAAAAATAGTCCAGTACGTGTTATAAAATTAACATAGTACCAACAAAATTGTATTTAATGAAACAAAAATGTTATTGCAGTAGTTAGTATTATTATCAAACTAAAGATTATTCGGAAAGTATTGTTTATAAATCGTAACTATTAGATAACACTAATGTCGAGATTTATTATTGCAATAGATGCCGTCTCTAGAGCCTAGCGAGTCTGTATAAAAAATCCACCTCTGCCCGAAGGAAAACCGAGAAAAAAGCCTGGTCGAGATATATGTTATGGGATGATGGAATTAAACATAAGTTATATCTTCTTCCCACGCTCCGTCTGTCGTGCGTTTCGAAGCGCGATCTGAAGCGAGAATAAAGAGTTTGTGCCGACTAAGCATCGTCGCAGTTTCCCCTCACCCCCCCCTCTTTCAAAGACTACAGTCGCTCGTCCTTCTTTTCTGAATAAAATTGAATTCTTTCTCTCGCTTACCCCGTCCCATTCGGCGCTCTCAACAGGCGTAGAGAAGTTTTAGCGCTTGTAAGTGGACAGGGCATGAAATATTGAGGCGAGATCACGAAAAACGCGAACCCTCTTGCCGTGTCACGCGCTTCCTTTTTGCTCGTGATCCTCTTTCGCTTGTGTCTTATTCACATAGAGGCGTAGTGCTGCTTCTGTGGGACGGGAGGGGTAACATGGACGCCAATTGGTAGCGAGACTTGTTTCATAAAGTATGAACGCGCTTCGGGAAAAAAATGGAGTTTTGTTTCGTTCTCGTGAGAGGTATGGCGTGTCTCGGAAAGAACATCTATGGGTTTTGGAGTAAATTTTAATCGGAGAATGTTTAAATTACCCATAGATTGTTGAATACTTTTCATGTGTGTTCTACAATATTAATAACCATCAATACCCCCCTTTTTATATTTCTGAATAATTGACAAGTATTTGTAGGATCCCTTTGAAAATTTTCTCAGTTGATACGAGACTCCATGAAGGAAGTTCTATTTCATATATTAGACAATCGTTTAAAAAGTATTTCTGGGTGGACTACAGATCAATTAGGTTTGTTTCTTTGCAATTAAATGTATGACAGTACACTTGAATTATTTATTATATTTTTTCTATCTACATATTAATTTTAAATTAATAAAATAGCACAGTTTTTATTTTTTTCTTTATTAAAAAATAAATATTTGTCCTTAATCCTACCATTCCATTGTTTTTATTAAATTTTCATACTAAAAATATTTGTGTTATTAAAAATTATTCGCCGAAGTTTGCTATGAGAAATTTAATTTTGAATCTATTCTAATAGTATATTCTGGTTGACACGTTTTACCGCTTAGTTGTACTAGAAGTTCTCTTCGTCGACATTGCGATTATTTCTAAGAAACTGTACCGAAAATTGAATTTTAATCTATTACGTATCCTAGGATTTCCTCTTGGGGATAGGAACTTGAAAAAGGCAAATGGCGCAAAAAACGTGTAACAAGATTCATGATCTTCTTAGCGGCGCTTGTGCGACTTTTCGCGATTCTAAGCGGAATCGCCGTGATTTTTAACTTCAATAGTTCTCAAATTATATGTAGAGAGTGAATTTATGAGGCGGCGAGTTGGCCATTTCGAAATGGCTTTTCTTTTTCCTTCTTTGTTCTTCTACAGTCGAGCATCTCTCGAATCTTTTCTGCTCCTCGCATATGTGTTTTCAAGACGCTAGAGCAGGGGTGGTAAAGATGTCAGTAGTTTGAAACGTGCTCAATATTGATAAATGAGCATAATCGTGATTATACCACACCAAAATTCTTGCGGTTTGGCCAAATTTTTTATTATTATTTTGCCCACGTTTCGGTAACGAAAGTTACCTTCATCAGGGCTATACTAAACAGAAACTAGTTTAGGGTTATATGAAGGTAAAGTTCGTTACCGAAAGGTTGGCAGAGTAATAATAAAGAATTTGGTCAAACCACAAGAATTTTTTCTGGTAATTTCCAATGGCTGATATATGTACTGTGGATCATGATTAAACTTCTTATTATCTTATATATTCAAGGGTCAATATTATTTATCATCAGGTGTGAGTACAGTAATTTTCACATGAGCACAGAACTAAATGTCTTTACATCTCCATACTAAA
Organism: Laupala kohalensis; assembly: GCA_002313205.1. Taxonomy (NCBI): domain Eukaryota; kingdom Metazoa; phylum Arthropoda; class Insecta; order Orthoptera; family Trigonidiidae; genus Laupala; species Laupala kohalensis. Next base: position 172,559 of record NNCF01126301.1, read on the forward strand.
CCTATGATTTACGTACTCGATATCTTAACAATATTACTTAAGCTGATTAAAAGTTTTTCACTGATTTTTTTTTTTCGAATTATGTCTCCAACACAACTTTTCAGACGATTTATTTATTAAGAAATGTAACAGAAGGAACAACAAAGTACTGACTTGCGAACTTCCGCGGTTGGAGAAATAAAAACAAATCGTTGTTTCCACCGGACTCAGAGACCGTAGCACACCGATGGAGGGTTACACATGCCAAAGAAATTATTATTATTATTATTATTATTATTATTTGGGTTTTAGTTTCAATGACGTTGTTCTCCAAAAATAGTACACCGCATATTTTTGGAGAGTGAATTATCAAGTGTAGATTCTACCAAAGGAAGGAAAATATTTAAGACTTCGCACCCTTTTTTTTCTCAATTTAGTCACGGTACAGAAATAATTAAAACGTCTTCAATTCCCTCCTCTGAGATCGTAAATTCGATTAAAAAGAATCGTCCTTTTAGTTTGGATAGTTGGATGAGTATAGGTTATACACGATAACAAATTTTCTCCAAGAGCTTAAATTAATTGCAGTTATTTTTGACGGGGCGTATCCAATAAAGTAAATACGGTAAGACACATATGAAACAGTTATTCCATATGCATTAGTGGCTCGCTAATTTGTGTTTATTTGGGGCNTCCATATGCATTAGTGGCTCGCTAATTTGTGTTTATTTGGGGCATGATATTTTTGAGGAAGCTTACATTATAAGCTTATCATTCATATCGTCTTCTACTGAGTCTCTTTCATCATGAATTCAGAGCAGGGTAATGTTTCCTCTATTGAATCTCCAACCAATAGAGATTCAAAGTCTTGTATTATGATATAATTATAAGCACCCGACAGCGGTGGTCTAGTGCTAGTGCTTTCGCTTCCGCGATCCCGCTGAGCGGTAGAGCGTGGGTTCAAATCCCAGCTCGGCCGAACCAGGTGAGGTTTTCAGCTGGGGTTTTCCCTCACCTACTCCAGGCAAATGTTGGTTCGGTACCTTAAGTTCCCCGGCATCCCAACATTTCTCCTTCCCAATTCCCTCACCCAAATCCAACGGTTAGGTGGAAGAGCAGGCCTCATGGTCTGAACCTCTTCAATAGGCATTGAGTAAATAAATTTAATAAATAAGAATTTCTACATTTTTAATTTTTCATGGGAGAAAATAATTTTTAATAATATAAGAAAATTTTAATATTTGTTCTTTGCTGATATAACATCACAAACAAATTAAAGCAACAAAATTTGGATTCGTGTAACTTATAATTTGAAAATAAATTTTCTCTAAGCTAGTTTTCTTGATCAAAATGTAATTCGAACTCATTTTTACTAAGATATTATAATGTATTTGAGTTAATTTAAATGTTCTCGTAAAATCATTTTCAATTCTCATCAATTTTCTAAACACTGTGTTGTTTTATATTACAATGAAATACTGTGCAAAAACGGAGTACCACAATGCTCTTTCCCGGTAACATTAACTGATGAGAACGCATAATGAAGCAGCTCATCGATGTTTTCTAGTAAAATAATTGTATGTATGGTATTGTAGTGAATATTTACAGTTTATAGGAAAACTACTGAGTTCTTGACTGCTTTTGTTTCTTCATATTGTTTCAAAGGACCGTACGATGTGCCCTGCGACATGTTATGTATATTAGTGATTCGGCGTTAAGTAATTATCAATGTCTTCGAACAACAGTTGACATAATACAGGATTATTATAATTAAAGGTAAAGTTTGAAAGAGCTGTATAATAGGAATCACTGCTCGGAATGACCTGAAATTTGATCTGAATGTACTGAAAGAAAGGGAAAATAGTATGGCGTAAGAAAAAGTTCTTAATTTTAGCAAGACGGTGTTTTAAGCATCATAATATGCAAATTAAACGACTTGTCGTGTGCCTGAGAAAATCGACATGACTTTAAATGAAGGATTGTGTTTGTGAAGAACGATGACTGTGCATCGGTAGCTCTGAAGAAGATCCGGACAGTAAAGGACAGTAAAAAAGGCTGTAGTCCGATGTCTGTCAATGGTCTGGAGAAAATGTTTACGAAATTCGAAGAGACAGGTTCTTTTGAAGTGGATTCTGGCAGAGGCCAGAAAGCAATTGTATTGAGATATTTTTCTAAAATTTAGAACTATTTTTTTCTTATACTATGTCATTTGCCCCTGCTTTGAGTATATTTAGTTTAAATTTCAGGTCACTGTGAGCAATGGTTCTTTTTGAAGATTGAACTTTAATTATAGTCACCCTGTATTTTTTCTTCAATGACATCTCTAAATACCTCATCTGTCCTCTGTATCCCATTTAAATATATTCCGATTAGGCCTTGGGTGCCCTGTGAGGACTTACTGGACCCCTTCATGTCGTTGTTTTCATATTTTATTTCTCATTTGCTCAATTGCCTCCACATGCCTCTATTCATCCTGGCTCGGGATTTTCTCTCTTTTGCCTTCGGGTAGGGGTGAATTTTTTAAACAGATTCGCTACGCTCTTGCCTGGGGGTGGCATCTATTCAAATAATAAATCTTGAATTTACTGTTATTTGATAATAATCTCGAGTTTCATAATAATTCTTACTTCTAAAAAAACATTTTTGTTATTCAATACGAATTTGTTGGTACAGTAAAGTCCCGCAATCCCGGCACCCGATAACCCGGCAGTCCGGATTTCTCGGCGACCCCGTGAAAATAATAAATTCCTTTAAACGGAAAGAATTTTCGCGTAATGTCCACAGGTGTTGTTTACGACCGCGCTGGGATTCCCCGAGTCAGTGTCGCGGTCAACCCAACCCTTCACTCCAAAAGTAAATCATGTATTTTCTCCATCAAGTTAAATTTATGTATTTCATAGTTATAGCATTGTAAATGTGGTATAGAAATATACTACATTGAGAAATAAAAGAAAAAATGTACATATTGTGTCTTAGTTTTTATTTTTGGCCCTTATTCGCGATAACCCGGCATTTCACAAATTCGGCACCCTTCCGGTCCACATTACGCCGAGTTTGCGGGACTTTACTGTATTATGTTAACTTTACAACACGTACCGAAGAGATTTTATTGTTAGGAGCGTGCTGAAACGTTAAAACATCCTCTGCCTTGGGACCCTTGATCGGAACTGATGGGATGGTCCGTTGCTTGCTTCTAGAGAGTAAATTAGATTATTGTCCTTCACGTGGTCATTCGCAGTTTGTACTGCATTTTTGACAAAAAAAATATTATTATTATGAACTTGTCCGTTTTGTACGTCTCCACCCATGCTCCGAAGTCTGAGCTCGATCTCTCTCTCGTCGGTCCCGACGATTCACGCTCCGCTGCGCGATCCGCTCCACGCGAGTGACGAGAGCGTGTATGAGAGCGTGAGCGGAGAGTAATTCAACGCTCGTCCACGCATGGGACGCTGCTGTTGCAATGTCAGTTGCGTGGGTGGGTGCGTGCCGAATCAGCGATAAACGCGTCGAGGTGGTGAGCTCTTATATAGCGCGAGCGGTTGTCGTGATTGGAAATACTAGATCGTTCTTGTCGTAGATTGCAGTATGGTTGCCTTTGTCAACTAATTGTCAACTTCTACTGATTTAAATAATACCTAAATAAATATTTATGATAGTCACAGAACTGACCGTTTTCTGTAAACAAATACAAGTTAATAACACGACAAACTATGACACAAGATATTGTTCATTCCACGCGATTGATGTAGAAAGAACGGAATAGCGCCACAAGAGCAAGTGAATTGAATTGGAAACTAGAATGTTGTTATAGTACATTGCATTCTTTCGTGACGTGCGCAATTATAACATATGAGTATTCCTTAGATAACTGGGAGAATCGTCAACTATCGAGGTGAAAAGAGTGTTTAAAAAACATAAAATTTTAAGAGTTTATCTTTATCTTGAGATCACTTAGCGCGTTCCCATTGAGAAACAAAGAAATGTAAACCACATTTCATATAAATTCGTCGTTCAACGTGAAGTACTAAGCTCAGATTGAATGTCCATAGAAGAAAATAAAGACAATCTTTAAAAATGTCATTATGATTTTAATGAACGTAGGTATATTTTCCTTGGTATTTTCCCTTAGAATATGGTATTAAGGAGAGTCATTTCCTAAAACATTATGCTAAAATAAAGTTGGATGAATGTGATGGAGGGTCAAATTATATAAAAAATATTAAATGTTATTGAGCCCACTAACATGAACGTACTAAATATTTGTCTTTCGGAATAGGTCTAAATGTTTTGGCCTATCCTCAACAACCTGTATCCGTTACTTCAACAAAAGTCCAAACCTGGTGCGATTAGAATCTATAACTTACGAGATGGTTCTGATTCTTGCCCATGCTACTTACCAAGAAATTGGATTATTCAATTTTTAAAACTTTACTAACATTTTAAACTATTTTTAAAATTTTAATAACATACGAGTATAATTTCTCGTTTTATTAGTTTACGTACTGGCTTCTTGATGACTAGATTGTTAAGAATATTTTCTGAGACGTATTACTTGTCAGAGAATTTCAAATCGGGGCTAAAATTGTTAAGTATTGGTAGAAAAATTGGTTTTGGTATATTCCAGAATTTAGGTTCTCCTTTCATATTTCTCTCCTACAGAAAGCGTTGTATCTGATGTTCAACTGTAACCTACTCATACCAACGTCTTCTGATCACAAAAACCTCTTTGTCTGCTCTCTTTTGTAAATCTTCTGTTTTGACATCTTTCTTTCCTCTGAGTTTCCCAAGAAGTGTTTGCTATAGTCTTTGTATTTCTCTGGGATGTATGATGCCAATGCCAAGAAAGCAATACAAATCCTTCAGGTATGTTTAGAAGGAGGTTTCAAGTGAACGTGAAAGGATAGAAAAGTTAAGTATTTTAAAGATTTGATTTTGTACTTGGTACGGCCCTTTTAGTTTAGCCTTAGCCTCCATAACGATACTGGACCATGCCACTCACAGTCAGTCCTCTGTCTTTCCTCACTATCCTCTAACACCCGTCGACATTATATCACCTCTAATGTTGTCCGTAGATTGGATCAGTCTCTCCTTCATTTTCCTTTATACTTGCTGAAAAGTACTTTTCTCGCAGTTCTTTGTTCACTCATTCTACATACGTGTCCGTACCACTCCAATCTTCTAGCTTTTTTTTCTCTTACTATGTCAGGTGCTTTATACATCTCGTAGAGTTCAACAATATATCGTATTCTACACTTATTGTCGTCTCTAATTTGGCCAAAGATTTTGCGGAGTATATTTCTTTCCCAGCACATAAGACTAAGTGCTGATTTGCTGAAGATTGTCCAGCTCTCACACCAACACGTGACAGTTGGTAGATTTACCGTTTGGTATACCCGTATCTTTAAAATAAATTTACCACGATATTTGTTAGCAAACCAGGCATTTGTTATTGTTTGAACGGTGTGTACATGTTTCGTGCAAGTAAACTATAAGTCAAATGTTATTTATCTCTTAGTTGACCCTTATAACCTTTGCATCCATCGGTTAAAACATATTTTTTTCTGTATGTGACATACGATACATACCAGGTTACTCTTGTTTAGGAGTGAAAATATACGAGTACATCAGTACACGTCCTTCTGGTTAGTCATGATAGAGGTTTGGAAATGACGAAAATATTGTTAACTATGTTGTACCAGTAGAAAATTTTGTGGTGATGTGCATAGACTAATGTTTCTATTTTATTTTTTTATTTTCTTAATAATTTCTTTGAATTTTCATGGGAGTAAAAAAACTACATTATAGTAACTATTATGAATGAGCCTTTCTATTATTCATGTTTGATTTCTTCTATTAATATAACTGAAAGCACTATATGTCTCAACATTTCCACGAAGTGCATTAAAGGGCGTTGTTAACTTAAGATATATTTTACTTAAAAGATCACATAAAAAGTCACTGTTGAAACAAATCTGGATAAGTTAATAGATAAATAAATGAGTAATAACTATGTATTTGTGGATATATTCTAGTTTTGTGTTGTGGTATGGAATTTTCAGTTCCATATTGATGTCAAGTATAAACCATTCTTCAATGCTACACATTCTAGGAGAAAAGTGAAAACTAACCTTATGTCCGATAATATGCAGGTTTTCTGTTATTTAGCAAAACTAGTTTATTTACTTTGATAATATGGCGGATACTACTTTGTCGGCAAAAGTTTCGCTGTGTTTCATATTTAGCATTAAACAATGAATATTATATTCTGAAAAGTATATAATAGTAAACAATGGAGCTTCATGTAACTTACGTACTATTCTCTAGGAATAGTTTGTAGCAGCGTGGTCAGGCGTGACAGAGTAGTCAATTGTAAGGACTCTTAATAGTTATGAACCGACCTTATCAAATAAATCATTTTAGTAGCTTCATTTCTTGATACAATTGTAAATGCTGTTATCTCGAAAAGAAAAAAGTTTAAGATGAGAGAACAGGAAATCGTAGACACAACTTTTTGTGCTGTAATGTACTCTACTTCATTTGCGAGATTTGTTGAGTGCAGTTACTTAGAAAAACAACTAAATATTTTTTTGTTCATCATATGTAAATATTGACAGCCTTAAAACATTACAAAAATAACGCATTGATTACATTTTCTATGAGGGTAACAAAGTGAATTTCCTCTATTTGTTGTTTTCGCAATATGACAGAATGTGCCATTGAAGTGCGCAGCCTGCCGTGATGCAAGCGTTTATGCATGACTGCCGTGCAGGTTGCGTTCACACGTGCGAACAACTACTTCCCTCTGAATAGGATTATTAGAATATTCATTAGTTCTATATCACAACTACAAATTCAACAAACTATTATACAGCGAAGTATCAGTTTACCCATACCGTAACCCCAACGGAAATATGATATTGCCAGATGCTGGTGATTTCATGAAATTTTTGTGTCATATGGTAATTAATGAAGATAATTGAATAAAATCAAGCTAACATACACAGGACAGAAATATAACCCATACATTGAATATTTATAGGAATGCAAATCTTAAATGAATTAATATATGTATGGATATTTGATATTCTTAGTTGTAACAGCTCGCATTCCTTCAATTGCTATAAATGATACAATACTTTTTTATTCAATAGTTTGTACATTCTGACTGTGGATGTAACAAAATATTTTCAATAATGGATTGATAAAGATAGATGCGTTTCAAAGCGCGATGTATCGAACAGGTTGGTCTTCGATTATTCATTTTATTTTTCATAATTATGTATTTATGGTTATAGAATACAATATAACAACAACAATAATAATAATAATAATAATTATTATTGTATTATTTATTCCTTCAATAATAGAATTTTTATGGAAATTGATATGTTAATAACCTCCAACATCAAGTATAACCGTGGTTATGTCCAGGGAAAAGAAAACTAAATAAACAAAGTTTCACAGAATAATTATAAGACCTTTCGTCTTTCTTTTCAAAGCTACAAATGTACTGAGNATAACCGTGGTTATGTCCAGGGAAAAGAAAACTAAACAAACAAAGTTTCACAGAATAATTATAAGACCTTTCGTCTTTCTTTTCAAAGCTACAAATGTACTGAGCGGCCAGTGCAACACATTCGTATCATTTACAATATAATTGCACTGTGATCACTGAAATTCTTATCAGTTGTGATCATTGTTTGGTTATTATGTACTATTGCTAATGCTGTATTAAAATACTACTAGAAAGTTTATTGTTAATACTATCTTAAAATGCTAACAACAAAGTCATTTAGACAATTTTTAATTTTCCTTGCATATATTTTTAAATTTGGACTTGATTTAATTTTATTAGTATACGGTATATTTTGCGTCAATTTTTTTGATGATATTAAAAAAGTAAATTATATTAACGTTATTACATTGCGTTAATGGTTGTTAGATTGTTTCTTATAAAAATAAATTTATTGTCAGAAAAGCAGTACAAACTTAGTATGATCACGTGGAGGACAATAAACTAATTTTACTCTCCGGAAACAAGCCATGGATCGTCCCATCAATTCTGATCAAGGGCCCTAAGGCAGTGGCGGATTTTTTAACGTTGCAGCACAATCCCAACAATAAAAATAGTTTGTATAGCAATAAAAATGAAAATAATTTTATATCCATGATGTCTTTAAAGAACTGTGTCAATTTTTTTCTATGTTTCAAATCCTGGACTTTATATATTCCGATGTATAACTCTTAACGTAGGTGCGAGTGAGGCACTTAGGTTCCACAAGTTAGTCGAACAGCACGCGCGTTCCTTTGTCGAAGTTCTGCGACTTTAAGAGGATTTTGTTCCTCAAAAGAGGAGCAAGGTGGAGGAGGGGAAGGAGATTGTATGAAATTTTACGTTTATCTGCTCTCAAAGCGACTCACGAAGCCGACGTTGGAGCGCTGTGCGGACGCTTCTGAAAAGTTTTTGTTGTTGTTCTTGAAGTGATGGGGATTGTAATAAGGAGTGCAAGAAGGCAGGTTAAGTAATGTGACTAACACATCGCTCTTTGTACACATCTCAGTAACTTCTTTTGTTTTTACGAACTTATTTACTTGCATTAAATCGTATATTGGTGAAACCATTGAGAATCATCGGTGTGATTGGTGATATTGGGTGCTATAAGGACATCCCTTTGATGAAAAGATGAAACTGAAGAACGGTTTACTAATAAACATTTTACTCTCTGGTGTGAAATTAATTGCTCTATAGACTAGAAATCTGGTCCGAAACGGATTCACCAACGGAAGAAAGTGTATTTTTTATTGTGAGTTTGGACAACACTATGGTAGGAATTGACTAACGCTATAATTTGTAGTACAAAATTATAGTAAATAATTTTGAATGTATTTAGTGATTATCCATTTGCGTTTTTTTTATTTTGCATTATAAATTGTTAATTAGGAAAATTTAGATAATAGAAGCTATCACGTTAAATTATGGTTACGTTTCAATGCAAAACTCGAAAGAAAAATAATTGTTGAGATATGCCTACCTTTTAATACGTACTTAACCGATTTTTAAAGAAAAATTTTGAATATTAACTTCTATTGAGTTTTTCTGAATAAATATTTCGAATTCAATGACATTTACAACCTATGTGTTTCGATCTGGTACGAGTTGCAATTATTTGACATTATGGTTTTGAGATGAATTGTGGACCACGAAAAAGCTGGGCTTCGAGTCGGTTTCTGGGTCTCGATTTAAGTACCATAATCAAAGATGATGATGGTGTCCATGGATGCGACGATCCCACCAATCTCTGCCGGGACGACGACGACGTGTTTGTAGGGAAACTCGAGCACTAAAGCGAGCACATTGTTTCGAATTGTGCACCCTCGCGATAACAGTTCTCCGCACCCTGAAACCGGGGACTGCGAGGGGTTGAGGAGAGGGTTTGAGCTGTGAGAGGTGTCGGAGAAGGATTGGGCTGCAGCAGAATTTTACTAAAGCGGCGGTGGCCTCGTAAACCCAAGTCTGTGTCGTAACCCGGCTCTCGCAGAGCACATTAAAGTTGGCTCGCGCCCGCCGCGCGCGCGCTCTCTCTCGTCTCCCAGTGCACTTCTGTAAGCCACGCGACTTCGCTTTGGGGTCAACTCCCCCGCCCTCTCTGCCTCTCACGTCCCTGTTGAGCGCCAGCTGGCGTGGTAATGTTAGAGTCCTTAAAGAAAAGTGAATCGTCAACGACGACCGAGGTCACTGGCTACTCTAAAGTCATATAACTATATCGAATAATGCAATATGGCTGTCTAACACGAATAGCTTACGACTACTGCGAATTTAAGTAGTAGTCGTCGTCGCAAAACAGACCGTTTGCAGTAAAAAAACATACAAGTTAATAACACCCCCCTCCAAAAAAAAACGAAGTCACAAGGTGATATTCTTTCCACAGAATTGCGCCACAAGAGCAAGTAAATTGAATTGATACCAGATGTTGCCGACACGTTTTAAGTTTAAAGAAATCTGTCAACATAACACTTATCATTAATCTTATGGACGATGGAGAAGTAAAAGCGTTGACTTCACTGTGTACGAGCCCTGAAACAACAACAACAAGCCATGGGAATGAATAAATTAATAATTTTCTGTCAAGAGAGCAGTTACAAACTGCCTACGACCATGTTGGAGAAGATTAACTAATTTACTGCAACCACTTTTCAGTAAACGAATAAACACAGTGCCTTCTCGTCCATGTTTTTCTTCCTTAGGTTACATTTTTTGTGAGTAAAGTAGCATGGCTTTGAGTATACGTAAGTTCTCGTAGTCAACATGGCTCCTGCTTCTTTACAATAGGCTCGAGAAGAAGAGAAGCCAGCTGAGCGCCAGTCACGCCCAATAGGAAAGCGTAGTTATGTACGTGATCTATAACAATGTAGTAGTACCACAGTCTAACGCCATACAGTCGCGAAATACCATAAAAATTTCCTATACTGGCCTTGCAGCTGGCGAAAGTAGCGCCTCTATCCGCCGGCGAGTAGCACTAACTCAGTACAATGATATTCACTCGTATCCTCCTTGATTACTCGTAGTGATACTCTCTCACCACGTGAAGGCACCACTGACTTTTTTGCCTTTCTATCACGACTGTAAGATGTTAGAGCACTAGTACTAGAAGGAGCGGGGCGTGTAGTATTTTTTGGAGTAAATAAGAAATATTTGCATTACATTCCCGCTATTGGCGCTTCTCTTCTCATTTAGGACTCTAGGTAATGTCGTTCGGCAAAGAGTTGGGGAGTGAGTTGCTTATGCGATGCAAGCGTACTTGTTGTCGTGACGCGGTTATAGGGACGTTAAGGTTTTGGAAAGGCACAAGTGTTCGCAGAATTCTCGTTCGTAGTTGAAGAGTGGGTGAGCTGAGAATACGGGGGAAACGTGGTTCTGGTTGCACATAAAAAAGATTGGGAGTCGTTGAACGAGGATTTGTGTTAGGAAAGGACTCAAAATTCCACGGAATCGTACGTATACACATGATTTGATATAGAATATTTCATTGGACTATTTTTTTTTATATTGCTTTAAGACCCATGTTATATATGTCAATAAATATCAAAACTAATGTATATTAATTAATCGATCAATCTATTTGANGTTTCATTGGACTATTTTTTTTATATTGCTTTAAGACCCATGTTATATATGTCAATAAATATCAAAACTAATGTATATTAATTAATCGATCAATCTATTTGAATATCACCAGTTTAGAACAATTGGGCTAAAACTTATTTTCACTACCAAATATCTCCGGATGTTAAATAGAATATAATTATCAAGAATATATCAGTTTTGAAGTACATGTTAAATTAGTCTTCGATGTATGTATTTACTACGCCGGTATAGAACATAGAGGATTGTTACTTAATTAGAAATGAGATTTATGTGAATGATATAGATGCTCTGCAGTGTAGGTTTATGAATAAGGTATTTGCCACCTGTCCACGCTCTGTTTGCAAGGGGAAAGAGAGAGAGAGAGAGACAAGAGGGTAGAAGATGAGACATGGAAAGGGATGGAGCAGGTGTGTGACGAAGATAGGGTCACCACGAAGGGGAGGATTCGAAATAGCAATGATTTGATGAATGTGGAATGCTAAAAGAAGTGTTGAGTTACGTAGGCATTCAGACTCGGAATAACACTTAATAAGAGAGGAAGTAAAAGTTTCATTAAATTTGCGCAAATCAATTAAATTGTGAAAGGAAGAGAGACGCACCATTAAAAATGATACTATTTTTTAATATGACACTTGAAAATTAATGAAATTACCTTACAAATTAAGTTTTATCATCTAAATTTTTTTAACCTTTGTGTAGCTCATAATAAAATTACACATTGAAAACATGAAGAAAAGTGTCAGTAAATTTATGTGTTGATTTTTACTTACAACAGGTTACAAAAAGAATAAATTGTAGTTTACAGAAATGAGAAAAATGTGAGGAAAAGGAACGTGATTGTCATGTATTTGTTTTGCAATAAATTCACTTTTACTATCAAATAGTGTAGAGTCAGGAAGCTGGTGGCTTCCCATTCCATGGTAATACTTGTTCTAGTTCGTTTGCCCACGTATTGCCTCAAGATATGTACGATGCATGCGGCACTGGTGTTCCGTTCTTTATGCGAGACGTAAAATAACTAGAATTCATGATATGCGTTGTATTTAATTTTCTCAACATTCAGCAATTTTATTAACCGTTCTTGATAATTACGAAGTTTATATTAAAAAACCTTAATTGTACAATAACGAATGTTTTTATGGCCATTAAAATAACATCGGAGAGATTTGTTACATGTGTGTCTATAAACCTCCAAAAGTATAATTTATTATTTTATTGACTTCTTTTCAGGTGTGTCGTCCCCCATACGTATTTTTAATGGTAAAAAATATAAACCAAATAATAATTATTATTTGCCGCTAAGTAGCCATGAGAACCTGGCATCATGTGATCGCGGAAACGCCTGAAAATGGTTAAGAAATAATCGAGTTGAAATAATGACATATTTCATCATGATAAACAAACCTACCACATATTATAGAAATATTTATTTGATACTTACACGATTTTCTTTAAAATGATATACTTAGTTTAAAGAAAACTGAAGAAAAAGTACGTTTAAATTTTCGGCGGAACGAAATATTGAATTCTCTTCGCCAATTCCCTTAAACTGTGTGCAGTATTTCCGAAGCAGACAGACTAAATTCTGGCATAAAATACTAAAGGCTTGTGCTGGAAGTTAATCGTTTTATTGGAATCTATGTTCTTTCCTGTGGGATTGGGAGCTGCTGCGTTTAATAGCGATAGTTCGGGAGAGCTTTTAAACCACTAAGAATATTTCTTCGGTTGGAGGACGCATCGCCGATGTAGTTCTCTCCACCGCGCCGTGCCGTGTGCGGCTAAGTTGCTTATATTTCTCCACGCCAGAATGCGCGCGTGAGGGGGGGGGTCTCGAGAAAGGGGATCCTTTGGTCGCTTATCCATTTACGGGCAATTTTTTGGGATCGGCCGTTGAATAATTCAATTGGCGCTTCGTTTTCTATTTGCATGGCTTTGAAGCTGCACAGAGAGGATAGGGTGTGAAAGGATAAGAATGGAGGAAGGGTGGGGGTGAGGAAGAATTGGTGCGAAGTCATTGGTGGAGAAGGGAAGGTTTTCTCGTCTCGCCGATCGCGTTTCAGAGTTGGGGTGGTAAGCGCAATAATCTCGGATCAAGCCGTAGCTATAAATAAAGATGTTGGAATGGAATAAGGTTTCGCGATGGCGATGACTTGTACAACTATTTTGATGTTATAACCACGTCAAAAACATCCACTTCGTTTGTGTATATATGTTTTGAGTTTTATGTTTGTAACACATGTAGTATACTATTAATCAATATGAAAACCGATAGCTCAGAGCTAGCGCGCGTCCTGGCCAGAAAAATTTGTAACTTTTCACTGTTCTCAGTTTATATAGCTGTGAATTTTGAAAAGTAATCCCTCTGCGACTTACAACCGCAGATGTAATACTTGGATACGGCAATCTAGATTCCAACTAGACGCGATCCCCCAAAAAATGTTTTACGATGCGTCTACCGAGTGGCGCGGAATTCGACCTTACTAGCACTCATCATGGTGGACCTTAGTTGAACGAAGCGAGAAATACATACATACAATAAGAAAAATGAATAAGTTCTCCAGGTTTTGGAATATTTTATTTATTTCTCGCTCTGATACCGCAGTTCATTACGACAAGCTTCGTCGGAGATTAGTGTAAGCAGCAAACGTATTGATAATGCGGTCTAATACTACTACTGTGTATTTGCTTTGGCTGCAAATTAACGTCATGGTCGCGTCTCGTTTAGCGTGATTTCAATGGACTTACACAAATAAATTTCGTGATCCGCTTATCAGCGATATTGCTTTTATTTGCGACGGAAATGAAAACCACGAAACTGATAATTCCTTTTTGGTTATATTTCGAATAACCCTGGAATGACTCTGATATTCAGGAGGATGGTTTGTTGTGAATAACACGACTCTTTTTCAATATGGCTCACCCGTGTGAAGTTGCAATAGATTAGAAGAGCTTTTAGGCGTTTCTATTGATTAAGACAATTTGTCATGTTTTTGGGAACATGTAACGATGTATGAACAAAAACGAATAGATCAAAACATGTTTTCGTGTGCGTATGAGATATGTATAGACCAACTAGTATAACTTTCCATTAATCTCATAAAGAATCTGAGCACTTGCGAATGAGAAAAAATGTATAAATTTATACTATTTACTTTGGCAATAAGCGGGATAAAATGGCAAAACAGTGGTCTGTACCATATTTTTATCGATATAATTATTTCTCTCTTGTTAGTTGCAATACAGTTTCGAACCGAATTAAATTGATCATTCTAAGTTGGTATCTTTTAATTAAATCCATCTCATATTTTTTAATTAAAATAAATCTCATTCAAGTATATATCAATAAAACGAAACATTTTTACACCATTTCAAATTCTTAATATTATTGTTTTATTTGAGCAATGGGATAATTTCTAACATTACACTTCACGTGAGTAATTATTATAATGTATTTCCTGCCATATAAAATGAGTTGGAACTGAGTACGTGCTCTTAGATGGAAGTGAAAAATGCATGGAAAAATGAGATGAAATGTTGATACTCCATTTTTCGGAATGAGGACATGAAAAGATCGCTTCCGAAGCATGATTTGGTTCCGAAGCACCATTTTTTCAAAATTATTGAAAAATCTGAACAANTACAGACGTTTGTTCATTTTTGTAAAATGCATAAAACAAATAATCCATTAAATTTGATGATGGTTGATTTTTTTCTTCTTAAGTTACTCTCGTAAGTTGAAGTATTTTAAAAGTTATATTTTTAATAACGTTGTATCGATAATTTAAGTTAATTTTTGTAGATAGACATTTGCTATCAAGGACTTCGTTGTACAACTCTTTGAGGCAAACAATATTGACATTTATAGTTGCCGCTTATCTCTAATCGTTAAGGCAGCGTTAGCAAATAACAATTTTTTTTTTTAATTTCGATTTTATCGACATTTATTGGCAAAAACCATTTTCATCTCTCTCGTCACACATTTTTAAAATAAAAGCCTATGTTCTTGCTGGACATCTAAACTATCTCCTTGTCACATTTCGTCAAGATCGGTTCTGTGGTGTCGTCGTGATCAGGTAACAAAAAAGTCAGACGTACTTCCGCGTTACGCATTTATGTATTAGTATGTTTATATTATCATTTGCCTCTGTCATTGTTCCATTCCGTACTCTCGATTCTGCTATGCCATTCCCTTTATCACGATGCTTCTTTTTCGTCGGTCAGATACTCGACTATTCTTTATGAACTCCAAATCTGCTGCTTAAACTTAAGTTCAGCCGCCCTCACCACCACCATCGCCGCCCCCTCTTCTCTCCGCCGTCACCACCCCCATCGCCATCACTACTATGTCTGCAGTCGCCGTCGCTCGCTGAAATTAGCCGGCAATGATTCAGGAAGCAGCGCGGTAGCAGCAGCGGCAACGGCAATTACAGAATAAGGAACACTCTTAAGCTTAATACTCTTAATTTCGGGACGTCGGGATTTTCCTCGGTGCTAAGTCGCCTCTTCCAGGCGACAGGCGTTGCCAGCCGGAAGCAGAATTTCGGGAGAAGTCCCTCCTCCACTCCACTGTTTTCATTAAATGCGGAAGTAACATCCAAGGTGGCGAAGAAGTACCGCAGTTTTTCTTCGTATTTAATGGTATTTTTTATTCGGAAGGAAAACGCAGATATATATTTTACGCTGGACTTTTTTCTTATCCTATTTCACCTTGTTCACCATTTTACGTATTATGTGAGACGAAAGAGAATTTCTCTAAGTGACGGTTCGGGTTGAATTATACCTTTGCTGCTTTGTTACCACACTGTGACGCGTTTTCTGGGGTTTGCGAAGGTTCGGTGTGTTTACACCCTCTCTTTCCTTTTTTTTTTTTTTTTTTTTTCAACTTGCGTCTTCTTCCGTATTTGTAAATTCAAATAGAAATCGCATAGGTGTAATAACATATCGGACGGTCTTAAGAGGTACAACTTTCTTATTTTGCAATACAATTTTCATAATATATGGAATAACTTTGTTGAATATTACCTTATTTAGTGTGTACTATCTCACATCTTCAGTCTGTTGAAGAAAATAATAAATAATTACTGATACATCAGTAGCGTCATCAACGGCAACAAATATACGAAATTATTTGTTGTTTAACATCTCCATTTATTGCTGCTCTTTGATAGTGTGGATGAGAATTAATTTTCAGAAAAGCTTTTATGTTGGCAAGTAAAACATGAGTAAAACATTCGCATTCCTTTTGTGTGATTGTACTCATAAAATAGGAATAAGGAGACGAATGAATAAATACGTTCTCGAATATATTCTCGAATACTTTCCGTTGTTCAGGTGTTTTCGAATGGTATTTCGTCGTTCAAGTTTTCTCACTACAAACATAAGTTGCCGTGTAAGAACTGACCGCTTCTTATAAGAACAAACATGTGGACAATGCTAGAAGTTCACAATTAAAACCTTTGCAGTCCATGTGTCATAAATTAAAGACAATCAAATTCTTTCTGTGCTATTGTATTCTAGTCTAGCTCTGAAGAAGAGATAAATAAGAACCTCGAAACGTTTCATTTGTTTTCATTTCAATACACTTTAAAATAAGGTATAGGATAATAAAGTCCGTAAATATGAGAATCCTAAATTTCGTCTATAAAATTGTGATTGTGTAATAAGTGATTTCTGTTCTAATTTGACTAAAATATGATAGACATATATAAAATAAAATAAAGTAGACAAAATTTGGGTGTCTGAATGTGAATAAGATTATAGACACTTATAATACTTTTAAGGAAGGTTGTAACTTGACATGAATGACAAATTGCTCCTCCCTTCCCTATTTATTGCTCTTTCGTTTCATTCCCATCCACAGATTCGTTGATTTCTTCTTTGGCACCGTTCCTCGCTTATTTCCTTTGGACTTCCCCTTTACCTTTGCAGCAGTCTGCCACCGACGACGAACATAAATAAGGGATGAATTTGAATAAGAAAAACTGTCGTCCAGGATGCCATGCCGTGTGCAGGGTTTGTTTTTCGACTTGGCTCTCCTTTCCTCTCGGGTCTCCTCCTACCCACCCACCCACCCACTCACCCGCTCGTTCGCTCGCTCGCTTTCTTCCAAAGGAGAGAAATGTGCCTCGACTCGCAACATTTGTGATGAAATAGGTCGGGAGAAAGAGGAGGTGAGGGGTTGTGCAGCACGAGCGAAGAAGAGTGATGTTGCGAGAAATGTGTGGAGGATTTGTGTGATAGATTGCGAAATTGAGGGATACACTTGTGACAAATTAAATGGTAATAGATGCATGACCGATGGATTTGTACTAATGAGGACGAAATTGTTCTTGAAGATGCTTTTAGTGATGGATAGGTCGACGGAATTTAATAATAATAATAATAAACTTAATAGTCCAAAAAATCAGTTACAAACTGCGTATGACCACATACAGGACAATAAACTAATTTACTCCCCGGAAGCAAGCAAGGGACCATCCCATCAATTCCGATCAAGGGCCCTAAGGCAGATGCGGATTAAACGTTTCAACAGCCTAACAATAAAAATGGTTGGGTCGTGTTATAGTGTTAACATAATACCAACAAATTTCTATTTAATAAAACACAAAAAAGTAACTTCACAAGTAAGTTTCACGAGTACGTAATAATACCCATTTCTCTTAACACACCAAAGTTTTGGATATGTTTCATCCATCATCAGGGCTGTTCATACCAGATACCATATTAAATATTAATACACGGTATATATGATTACCTGTCATTAAACTGAAATAATAATATAAAATAACACATTACAAGGATTCCCGTTGAGGGTCAATTTGTAAGTACCATTATAAAAAGGACATTATAAAATAAGAATCATAAGTATTCACTCAATTAATAGGATGTTCGATAATGTTTCTAACGTATTACGATGATTGTTACAAGGTTTCAAAACACTTCACAGAAAGTACTTACCGTGGTGAGAACCATGATCAGTGTCAACGCCACGTACCTTGTCCAGGCTCTGTACGCATAGGACGGTACCGCTCTATGATAGCAATGTACCAACTTGAGAAACTAGTCAATTTCTTACCTACAAAACCACCGTGATTTGATGTGATTGTGTGGAGCACAGAAATTGATAATTTAAATGTGAAAAGTGGAACAGTTCGAGAAGAAAATTTGAAACGTTAATTTGTGTAACACAGTAGTAAATGTCCTCTCTAAATATGCTGATTTATCATAGAAGTAGGTTGGGGTGCAGAAGGATGTGACATGTAGATGCATCTAGATTTGTAGTTAATTGTATATACCAACCACCGTGGTCGTGGTGCATTCATTTTCTTTTTATGGTTACGAACCAAAAGTTACAAGATTACAAAACATTCAGAAATTAAGATTACAGAACAGACGTATTTTTTTGAGAAAAATATGTTAAAACATTATTCTAAACATATTTGCCTTGTTGCAGATACTGAACTAAATTCTAAGTCGTCAGACGTTACATGAGCTAATGTACGAAGTCCATTGAGAAAAAATTTAAAAACACGGGAAATTTTAATCATGGAAAGTGACCAATTTGTAGGTCTCCACTCCACAGGTTATGGATATGATCTAGGAAGGAGATATTTATATGTAATATAATATGTAACATTCAACATTTGCATGTAATTCCCTGTAAATGCTGACATGAATTTAAGTAGATGAGGGTTACATAACGTTCAAAGAAACAAAAATTGACATGCTTTAAATGTGGATTCGATAAAATTATACTTAAAATTAGATTCAAAGAGGTTACACAAACAAGGTTTCACATTATCCCAAGTATCTCGAAGTATAACGTCCCGGAGAAGATGTCACTAACTATGATTTATGGTGTTGTTCTGCTCGTATTTAAAGAGACGGTTCCTGGTTTAAACTCGAGCTGAATGTCATTTTAGTGCTCAAACAAGTCAGAGGTCACATACATCACCAACAAATGATTCAGAAATAATTGAGTAGATCGAGATGAATAAGACTGAAAGCCATTTCTGGTGGCAGCGAGGGGAACAGAAGTAGGAAATGGATACGAGAATTTCGTGCGTCGAGCGAGGTATGGTTGGGAAAGAGAAAAGGGAATGGAGGAACCGGATTTGCATAATTTCACATTTTTAAAAGCGCCGTCCTCGAAATTGTGGGACTGAAATATAACCCCGGGAGTTGGTTTATTCCTCAACGAAGATGGTGGAGGTGGAATTTTCGAGGCAACGAGGAAAGTTTCGTGTTTTAAGTTATTGCGTCTTCCGTAGAGGAAGATACCTTGGAAGGTGGTGGCATTTGGGGATTGTGTCCCGCTGCGGAGGAGCACGGTGCATGGCAATATCCCTCCGTTCGCGTCTTGTAATTTGGACGCAGTTTGTTGTTGCTGGGTGGTATCGACGGAAGAGATCGCTATGACGATGTTTCGTTGACGTATACTCCAAGTCATGTAACCTGTTACCCCAGGAATCACAACATGAACGGAAATGCACTCTATTTGTTAGTTATTATAAAGTAGTTGCAGTAAATTAGTTTTATTTTCCTCAACGTGATCGTTGTCAGTTTGTGACTGCTCTCTTGATATTAAATTATTCTTTATCTCGTTCGATGTTGGTACAAGGTTGGTGCACAGTTTAGCCAACACTTTTAGTTCCCCATCGTCCAATGATAAGTGTACCTCACGAGTGTTGGTAGTACTTTTGGAATCCTATACACTTAAATCTATGGCCAACATCGTCCATCAATTCAATTCACTTGCTCTTGAAGTGGTATTCTGATCTTTCTGCATCCATCGTAGGAATTATTACCCTGTGTCTTAGTTTGTAGTGTAATTAACTTGTATTTTTTAGACCAAGTTGTCGCTTTTGTGACTACTATGAATATTTATGCGGATATCACTTAAATTCGTAGAAGTTGGCAATTCGTGTTACGTAACCATGTTGCATTATTTTTTTAGTGAAGTTTCAGAAAAAATACATGATTCTTATGACATAACCTTTTCGTCATGTGAACTATAGTAAATCGGGTTAGCGCTCCAATTTAGTCAAATCACCTAGAAGTATAATTGTTTACTTTATTTATATTCGAATTGCTTTATAGTGCATCATTATGAAATATAATGAAGAACATAAAATAAAATATTTGTACAAAAATTTCAATTCTTTATCTTAATGAAACATTTTAGGCGCATTTTTCTTGTGATTATATTCGATGCATATAAGTGGGCAGATGTGTTTTTTTTTTAAATTTCATTTTCAAATACGTTGGTTATAATTACTATTGTTTAGAAGTAACTAAACGAAGGCAAAATGGAAACCAAAAACCAAATTTCCTTACATGCGTCAACGATGTAATCAGAATATAAAAATGTTCTTTCTCACGTCTGGGGTCACCGCGAAGAACACGCGATTTCGTGGTCTTTGAGACTAAGGATGATTTTTCTTCTCTTTTGGGAGTTGTGTCGTCTCCAGAGAAGGAAGTTTGTTCTTTTGTACCTCGTGGCGGTGTTCGTCATCCATTCTTTTAATTTCGGGTACATTTGCGCTCCGCACGCGAGAATAAATCTGACGAAACCTGACAGCTACTGTTGCGTATTTACATTTGTATGAAAACAAGATTTCTCGAGGTAATGTTCATGCTAAGGACCTTGGACTCCTAGAAATGTAATAACGAAAATGTATGTTTTGTGTTATATTTATTCTAGATTTACCGTTCCTTATCTTTCATTTCTGTAAGCTACTTTGTGGGAAGAAATACATATTAGTCACGGTTTACTCTTCGTTTGTACTATTGAATTTTCCTTTCATACGATTATTATTATTATTT
The DNA here is from genome assembly GCA_002313205.1 of Laupala kohalensis. NCBI lineage: Eukaryota > Metazoa > Arthropoda > Insecta > Orthoptera > Trigonidiidae > Laupala > Laupala kohalensis. The sequence goes on from NNCF01126301.1 coordinate 193,509, forward strand.
GCCTAACCTCTCGAGTTTTATTCAGCATAATCATACTGTAAGTATGGGGTTTGAGTAAATCTGTGCGTTTTCAAATGAAATGGTCTTATTGATAAATTTTATTTCCCCTTGATTTCTTTTATGCAAACTGTAAAGCCATGAAATCACATAGTTTTCAAAACAATAGGGTTGTGAAACATTCTTTCGAGAATCATCACATGTTAAAGAACATCAATAGATATTAAATAATGTATAAGAATGATATTTTTTGTCGCTACTCGTAGAAAAATGTGGTTGACAGTTTTTCCGATAACTAGAGTCATAAAAAATTAACGACGGTTGGGAATGGAACCCGGGATCACGCAACATCAGTTGTTATAACTTTTTCACCACGTGTAAGTACATGAAGATACATGAATAATAAATTTTCTCTTTTAGCTTAAATGTCCTAGATTCTCTTTCGTAACACCTGCTAGTTATTTGTTAACTTTATACCAAACATTCGTAGTGTATTATAGGTAGTATCAGCGAGTCATTTTAATCTAGCAATAAGGCTTATTGCTCTAGTAAGGACTCTAATGACCTTGACGTTGGCGAGCCCTAAAACCTCATGAAAAAACAACAACAAATTATTGCTCTAGACGACTTGGCAGGGGCGCAGCCCCCAAATGGGGTCTGGGTGTGGGGGAGGAGGGGGGGGGTTAGCGCACGCGAGTGAATTATATGAAGCAGTCTTAATTTATTAGCTTAAATCAAATATTTTATGTACTCTGGAACTTTCAGGGGTTGTTCATTTCTCTGTCGGTGACATCCTAGTCGACAAATACCCGTGTGAAACCGGGCTTCCTGGCCTCACCGCGTGGCGGCGTTGTAGTCACAGAGAACGATGCGCGCTTGTCTCTAATCGCGTCGTGAGCTTTTGAGCCGTCCTCCACCGCTGTCTACACAGTCTTCTGATCTGCTGCAGTGGAAGGACGGGAGGGAGGTGGTGAATTTTGTAACGACGTTAACATGGTGGGGATTAAATGACGAATTTCACATGTTTTCTGTCTAATTAGCGAGAGGGAATTTTGTCTCATTTGCTGGAGGTTTTTTTACTGTTACGTATGTGTTGTTGGTCCAAAGGGATTTATTGAAGTAATCAATGATAAATTCGATTAGAAATAAAGTTGATAAAGATTTGACCTAAGGAATCACGTTGATGAATGTTGAATGTTGAAGAAATGTTGATATTATGTCTCGAAGTCTTAAAATCGGAATTCTAGTGATTTGTAATTTAGTCGTATTTTGGAACAAATCTTTTTCTTCATTAGCGCCGCCTTCCTTTCCTGAACTTGTAAATAATATATTTCCTAAAATTAGTACATTGGTACAAACACAAATCTTTGAATTCAAAAGTTTGTCCGTCATCAATTAAATCACATATAACAAATTCTTTTGACACAATGTTGTAAAGTATGAAATTCAACTTACATTAATATTCACGTATGGCATTATTCGTCAAATGTATAAATAATGCACATACAAACTACTTGTGTCACTGGAGATACTATTATGTACTGTTACTGAGCGAAATATTACTGGAGAAAAGATATTATAATATAACAGTTTATGGTTACTATGTTATACCACGACTGCCGAAAGAATTTTGATGTAATTCGTATCAAAAAGTTTGTTGCAAAACTCAAAGGAATTCAATTTATCTTTGTTTGTTTAAACTTATGCTTCGTATGAAATGTTACCAACATATTTTATAGTTCTCCGGAAAAAAGAGTCCAAAATTCGAACCAATTGCTTCAACAGTTGCCTGAAAATTGGTCAAAACTGATGACGTAATGTATGAACGGCTTCTTAAAATGTGTATTTTAATCCTCGAATATGATACAGTCGGATCGCTTTTGCAGACATTTTCGTTGGAACTTATGTACTTTTGAAAAGGATTAACAATTTTGAAATATAAAAGTTACTGTAGGACAGTACCTAGTTGCAAGTCGTTTTAGGTCACCCGCCGATCTGGCAAGTGGCTCGGGAGGATGAGTTGATGTCCGAAAAGCTCCTTCACCATCTGGGAAATACGTCTGAACGAAAATAAAAACTATAATGTAATTTTTTGTATAATTATATTCCTTATTATTTTCAATAGTTCACATAATTAGGTTGGTACATAAGTTGATTAGCTACTCTTGGTTGCTTGTAAAATATGATTTTGATAGATAATTGGCTATTATAAATTGGGAGTAATGCTTTATCAGTATGTACCCGGCTGATCATGCGCAATATCTCTTGTCTTCCCAACAGATCTCAGAATCAAATATGTATTATCTTCGCGTAATTAATTCTATGCATTCAGCGTAGTATGTTACAGTCGTTTCAATTACATTATTCAAACATTACAGAAGTGAACACAACATAATGATTGTTTGTTATAAAATTGTTTACATTCTCTTTCAAAACACTCAATCCCACGCTAGCTTCATGCCTATGGATGTTCAAAGTCTTGTAAACATGACCAACACTTGACGTATGTGTCATGAATCTTTATTAAGCGATTGTCAAATCCGTGCGCATATAGGCAAACATGACTCGATCAATTTATGTTTGCTACAGCGCTGTGGATAGTGTTGCTTAACTGGAGTACATAAACCATTTCATTTCTGTTACTTCAAAAAGAATGTATATTACATGAACAGTGCATGTTTAGATTTTCAACGTTATAGTTAGCATTGTTCTCATAGTAACCGACAGATCCCATGAACGAACATAAAATGTAAATGGAAATTATTAACAATTTATATTTGACCAATTAAAATGATTTTTAATCATTAAATTTCTCGGTATAATTAAATATAGAGACATCAAATAGGTTTTTAAGATTGACCAATTTTTCAAACATTTCGTTCCTTTTCGTAACGATTATGGATCTCGGAATTCATTTAACAGGTATAGCGTCAAATTAATCAATCAAATTATTTAAAACATTAAACGTTCATTTGAGTACTAGTCGTATAAAGACCCAAGTTTATTTTGCAGTAATCAACTCCATGAATTTTCACTGTAATAATTCGCAGAATAAAGATAAGGTAGCTATGCAATACAAATCAATTGTAATCAATATCAGATTTGTCAAGCCATCTCCTATATATTATAATAACAACTTAACATTCCTGGAATTCTCCGTTACTGGAATGCCGCGTTTTCACGACGTCAATAAACAAGCCAACATTTTGCGTTCAATGAATGAATTACAAAAGTTTTTGCTTCTCCATTGGCGCGATCAGTCCAACCGTAGTTCTAAAGTAACGTTGCTTGAAGTGGTGGAAGGGTAGGCAGGGGGAGGGGTATTGGACGCCAATAGTTGGCTTCATTATACTCCGCAGGACAACTCATTGGCCTGCAAATCGTGAAGACCGTTGGCTTCTTAAGTCAAGCCAGTTGTGTCCACCAACTATTATCAACCAGTTATTGGAGGTCAACAATTGGTTTGCTTATTGGCATCATACAAACGCGGCATTAAGGACAAAAAGATTTCTGTACCATTAATTTACTTTCTTTCGTAAATATCACCGTTGTACTCTGACATTAAATCTAGCCTCTACAATGCTGATTAAATTGACGTTCTTTGTATGTTTGGTCGCATCCGGGTGCTATTCTGTCGTTGGCAATTGACGTAGACCTCCCTCGAATCCTCAGTACTCTGTCCAGGGCAGAGAGGGAAAGAGAGAGTGTGTGAGAGTGAGAGAGGGTAGGGTACAAGTTGATGTATTGGAATCGGACGCTGTGGGATTGATAAATATTTGGAGCAGATTGATTGCCACCCGTCACGGAGATTCGTGATTGTTATTTCGAGTAATTATTGGATGTGTGGTCGCCCAGGAGCGCGCGAGCGGCCAGTCCTACGTTGTGTATCCTCACCCCACCCTCAATCGCGTCCTCATTTCCCGTCAGACAGTTTCTGCGACTCCCGTGTTGCTCTGCTCGCGTGTGGTTTATTGCCCGCTCTGTCCTTTCCCCGTATTTGCGTTTCTGCAGGTGCGCTGACCGCATTGAAATGAGCCATTCAATTCGGTTATAAGAGCAACCATTTTCTGGAACTGGGTGGTTGTGGAAGACGGACGGGTGGTGTAGTGGTTAACACCCCTGCGATCAATGCAAAGAGTCCCGGGTACGATTCCCGGCTCGTCACCACTTTCATTTCACCGAAACTTATCATATCTTCCGGAAGTGTTTTCAAAATTAATACGTACAAGTAGTTATGGTTTGAGTTGAGAATTGAGTAATACCCTCACATTTATTGAATGAATCAAGGGTAAAACGATAAAAGCAAGAATTTGGATAAAAACAATTAAATATTTTTTCCTTCTAATATTTTCCTCATTCGTTATGCGATGAGATATTTACATTGTCTTAATTGAGGAAAGTGTAGTTTTGATCTCTGTGTATGAGTCTGATTTGTTTCATCTTTTTTATTATGTAAGGACTTGTGAAATATTCACTGCTATAGTACAATAAACTATTCAAAATAGTGAAAAAATGAATATCCTTTTATAATTGCTCTGCGAAGGAAACTGCGCCTATCAACCTTAAAAGGGTAGACAATATATAAAGATGTTTTCTTCCATACTAAGATATTAAAGTGTCAGGGACTACGTTTTTACACAAAACCTTTTTAAAATATCATGAAAAACTAAGAAAAAAGTAGTTATCCGGTTACCTTAACTCACCTAGTTTATTTATTGTACCCTGTTTATCTTAATTCTTTAGTTTGTTGTCATATATATGTGACTTGCTTTTTTAAGAAAATTTTTTATTGGAGTTTCCTGCTTTTTCCTGTTAAATGTGTACTTAACTGGTTATTACTGTTCTTTTTGGAGTTTATACATAAATCTCTGCTCGATTGGAGAAGATAGTTCGTTTAGACTAAAATGAGATTTAACAAAAAAAAATATTCTTGACAGATTATCTCTCCTTTTTTTCTTTCAAAAAGTGCAGAACCGGGCTATTACCGGAAGACACAAATATGAAAATATATATTGTTTTCATTTTTGTCATTTTTAGCGGAAAACTTCATTTATTTTAATTTGAAAATAAAGAATTTCTAAAGATAGCGTTAGGAAAAGTTCAATGTAATTTTTGGAATCATTCGTTTGATTAATCCTGTGTAAATTGGGAGAGAAAAAGGTATAGTGTCTTTCTTAACGTTTTAACGTATGTAGTACTACCTCTCCGATTCTTTGATACGCATTATCAATCACTTCTATTCTGTTCTGTCTGTTTTGGCTTGTGCCTTCGTGCAACCGCGTGGAGAAAGGAATTTCGCCATTGAAGGGATAGCGGGTGGAGCTGGAAGCGATATCAGACAGAGAAGCGTGTAGACGTGGTCCCACCCCAGGGTGCAATCGGCTTATCCCACACTCATGAATACCTAGAAGGTTTGGAACCCTGTCGCACCCTATGCTACGTCGCATCTCTACCCTTGCGATGCCTTGGTTCTTTACACTTTTTTACTTTGTCCTTTTGTTTGTTCATATTTGTTTGAAGAATTTTTGGTTAGTGAATGATCTTCAAGATGAAATCATCATTGTGAGAAATAATAAGATGCGTTGATTACTAGACAGGAAGCGTGAATAATCTATAGTTTGATATTAATACGTACTAGTGAAATGTTTTTATGTTTTCTTAAATACAAATTTCTTGGTATTTTGTTGATATTATAGTACGTAGCTATTTTCATTCTTATCTTAGAAGTGTGCTGCAATGTTAAATCCGTCTCCTCTTGAGGGCCCTTGATCGGAATTGATAGGATGATCCCTTGTTAGCTTCCGGAGAGTAAATTAGTTTATTGTCCTCCACGTGGTCATACGCAGTTTGTAACTGCTATATTGACAATAAATTTATTTATTTCTTCATAAACACGTAGTTTTCTCCATACTGTATTGAACTTTTACTGTATTTTTTTAAATTCACTTTTCTTCTTCTTTGTTTTCGTCTGTTCTTCTTTCTCTCTGGTTCTTTTCTTTGTAAGACTTCCGTTTCTTTTAAAGTCCATGGTTTCTTCATCTTTGAAATTATCATCTAGGGTATTTTATTCACGTTGATGTCTGCACTGTGATTTCCGTATTTTATTTGTCTATGTAAATTTACACAGTACATTATTATTTGGTTCACATATTGGTCGTCGTCTTCTCCTCTGCATTCGTATACTTTTCAACGTACCTTTCTTGCATAACGTAATCCCTTATCGCCTTTGTGTGTTGTGGAAGTTTCCACAGAGACCCTTGTACTTGGGTTCAACTGCTCGCAAGTCAACACAAGAAGCTTCGAGGCAAGCGGACGCCGCCTCCGCTGCCCTCTGCATTAGCTTAAGGAAGCCCTTCGCCATCCCATGTGAATGAGATAACGGAAGGCGAGGCGTGGCGGAGGAGGTGCGAAAGGGAACGAAGATGAAGAGGAGAGAAGGGAGGTCAGATAGAGAGATTTCGATGGATTCAACAGGGTTCACTGAAGTCGGGAAAATAGAGTATCTACTTGAAGGATTGTCTTCTTACAAACACGAAAATCTTATGTATTGGCCAGAATTTTATTTTAATACATCGCCAACATTTTGACAATATTTTTTTATCCAACAAACAAAAACTAATACAAGAGAACTCTTACCCTGAGCTATCATGGAATAAAACAGAGAAATATCTCGAGATGGATATAATATTTTTAACTTGACCTCTGGCATTATCATCCTTTTATGATAGATAAAATAGACAACGTGAGGAATTTGATAGTCTTTGCTATGAAAGAAATTAATAACGGTATGCAAGTCCACTCAGACTAATTTTCTTCCTTCACAAGAGTCATCTTGATTGTGTTTATGTTTTTTAGCTAAAATTTCTTCTTCATTGCACCGGGACTGAGAAGTCAACACATTCACATTCTTCGGGAAACGTAATTTTTGATCGTAAAAATATCACACTCTGCAGTATACATTCTCTATTTCTAGGATTACAAAATATTGCCAGTTCTATAAGTACACATGACAAAATGCATATCCTTTATGTAAACTGAATTAACTCTGAAAAACTTTGTGTTACACTGTTCTGGAAAATTATAACGAACCCGATTTCTTGTTCAATTTTAACTCTTATTCAATGAATTTGAATTTTTTATTTTTTTTTAGAAATAAAATATTGAACAATTTTTAATCATGCTTTATAATCGAGTTTTTCGTGTTTATTTATTTTACTTTCTCGTCTATCATAATATATCTTACTTTCATCCCATCGTTCATCCATAATTTGCATATAAATTCATTCATAATATAAAATTTAAGGCGAGCCACAAATGCAGTTCCGACGTTGCCCTTTTTGTGGTGAACATTTTTCATCCTGGAAGCAGAACCGGACAACATACTTTTTAATATGATTTAATCGCGTTGCCTTTCGGCCTTCATCTCGCTTCGTCCTGCTTTCTCATCCACCACGTCCCTACACACACATCGTGATCTACCACCCTCACTTCCTTTCCCCGTCTTCATCGTTCTTCCACCCCCACACCCCTCGCTTCCAACCCTCCTCGACTGCTGCTTTGCGAGTCAAATTGCAAATTATTTTATCCTCAAACAGACGTTTCGTTGCGCGCGCATTTCCATACCAGACGGCAGTGACGATGATGGTTTGGGAGGGGGTGCGTAGACTCCAGACAATATTTCGAAGAAGGAAGAGAACATGAATTGTAAAAGGTGATGATGTTGGATGATGACATTTAGGAACAAGGAAGGTCGGGAGTCCAATTGCTAGGACATTAGCTGAGTCCGTGTTAACCCTGCAGTGGTCGCGCTTCCGAATCTATCGTGAGAGGTCGCGCGGATGACACACTTTTTTTTAAGTAGAAATTTAAATGAAAAGAGAAAACTTATTAATATTGTGGAATTAATAAAAATCTTTAAAATGTGTGTAATTTTCCATAAATACATTGCTTGTTAAATGATGTACACCAATCAGAAGTACTTATGTAATTGATCGATTCCGAAAAGGACCTCAGAGGTCGTGTGAATGACTTCTGTCTTCCATTTTTAAAACAGCAATATTAATAAACATTTCTTCACATTGTTTCAAGCATGAGCATAAAAATAACATAAATAACTCCTTTATATCTACAAATTTAAATTGTAGAACTAAAGTACACTAAACATGTGAAATAGAGAAGGAATATGAAAACATTTTTGGTGCAAACATGAAATACAGGAGTCATTTGAGTACACTGTTCTTCAACTACGAGTATGTTCTCAGAAAAAAATTGAGCTGTTTCAGACACAATTCAGAGATTTGGAGGATTGATTTGTTGTTATCAATGGTACATATGTGTCTTATATATGAAAACGCTTAGTTCGTTTCTTTCGCGGTATAGATTGAAAAAGAAGTTAATTTTGTAATCGGGGTAGTAACGATTAGAAATGGGAAATGGATGTTGACTTATGACAAATGAAGAAAAGATACGAAATTATGAAGATATTATGCCATTTAAAAGTTGAAAACTGAGAGGACAAATTATAGATGAAAAGATGTTAATAGCAAATGTAGTTGACTTTATCTCCATCGCTGTATTATCACCGAAGACCTGGAACCGGATGGAAGTGGGAGCAATCGGGGTGGCGTGACTCTGGCCAATGTTCGTCTACGCGTATATACGCAGTAATTCCGATGAATAAAATATGAAGCTTAAGAAAAATCTGTATTACGTAGGTTGTATGCATTTGATGGAGAGCGTCGACCAGAGAACAGAGAAGAGAAAATAAAAGAGCGGAGACTCCCTCGTAAGCGAATGAGCGCTCTCGTATTATTCATGTTAGTAATTTTCATCGCTGGTCGTCCTCATAGCCAGGGAACAAGTTGAGCAACTCGTGAAGGGGAAATAGAGGTGCGTTAAGTCACGGTGTTTCCGCTAGAGTCCTTAATTCTGAGAGAACCACCAGGGGAGGAAACGTAATGCGGAATTTCTCATACCGGAAAATACTTCGCGCAGTTTCTCATAGTGATTTGAATTAGCTGGAGTTGACATGATTGTGTCGTTTCTCCCTCTCTTTCTCTCTGCTCCACCAATAAGAGGAGAGAGGCGAGTGACTACAGCAGCCAAAGGGGCTATGAGAATTTGTAGGTAGTAAACATTGCGGTTATGAAAAATTGCGTACTCTAAAGTTGTGGACATGGCTGACACTTCTCTTTCGATTAAGGTCTCTAGTTTGCGCCAGCGCTCGCACATCGAAGCCAGGGAGTGGACGCGCTTTTTATGTTAATATACTCGAATGCGGGAACCGCTTTTTTGAGCTTGCGCGACGCTCAAGAATTCCCTATTCTTGCTTTTAATACGATTGTGCGCTGTTTGGGAATAAAGCTTGCGTCTCATATCGTATTCGTTATTTGAGAGCACGTTTCAATTTCGTCGTTCGAGAATAGGAGATTGCGAAACGTCAATATTAACAGAAAACAGTATTGGAATACCGTCTCAGATTTTTTGGGGGGTTCAATACGATTAAATTTATGGGTATCGTGTTCCAATGAATATTTTTATTTATAACTCAAAGTTCGGAGAGGATTTTAACCCATGATTGCATTTCGACAACAGGTTTCCTTTGGAATCTATCAATATGTTTATTTATTTATTGAGAAGGAACGAACGGATCATATTAAAATTCATTTTTAAGTAAAGTTTTTAAATTCAATATTATTTTACCATAGCATATTTTCCCGTTATCTATTTCACGAAATATTCACGATTTAAAAAAAACATTTCTGCGGCATCTTTTCGAACATTTAGTTTATAAACATTTATAAAAAGACACCTGTAATACATTGGAGCAATAGCTTGGACCACCTTTTAGATGAAACTTACATTTGGGGATGTTGAGGGAGCTGATATTAATATACATATTATCATGTTTTATTCTATGTATTTGAGACTAATTGCGTAGTAATGTAATGTCTAGTTCCTTAACACTTAAGTTCCCACGTCTCAGACATTGTGTCTAAGGGGCATCGTCTTAAACTTTTTGAGCATTCCTAATTTTTCGAACATCAAACTATTTCTTGTGCGTTTTATTTTTCCCATGACCGACTACTACCTGAATCACTTTTGCTGCCTCTTATGATCTGCTTAACTGTGATACCAACCACTTTCACATCTTCGAGTGACCTGTTTGGAGCCNAATCACTTTTTCTGCCTCTTATGATCTGCTTAACTGTGATACCAACCACTTTCACATCTTCGAGTGACCTGTTTGGAGTCAAGTGCTGTCACCCTTCGTACTGTGGAGTCCTTGCTTACGTATCGTTTACACCCACCCTCCTCTACCCCCTAACCTCATGAATGCTGATCGCTCATCATTGTTCCCGAAGCTTCATGTTTCAGTTATTTACGCTTATAGAAGCGTAGCGTGGGTTCTGTGTAACACTCTTACACACAATGGTGTTGCTGTTGTTTTACATGAACATACATAAAACAGTGCATCCCATTCCTTTCATGTACTTGTAAAATCCAAGTGAATTACCTTGTGTACTTATTAAAATAGTCACTTATCCATCACGCATGCAAAATTTATTAAAAAATGTTCTGTTGTTGGCCGTGGTATGTTTCGATGACATTTAGATGGTAACCAGGTCGTCACTTGAAAATAGGATGAAGAAGCAGTGCTATTTACTGGGACTCTTTATCACGAGAAGAAACAAAAGAAGCAACATTTAAAGACAAAATAAAAAAAATAAAAAAGAATAGCAAATAGAAAAAGATACATTGTAATGACTTGGACAATATCGACTGAAACATGATATAAATGGATGAATGTATTTTAATTGTATTTTTGTTAAAAACTAATGATTATGGCGAATAAACAAATTAATTGACAATTAGCGTTTCGTAAATATTACGTAATGGAACTTGACCTAGGTTTTCTCCGGTTTTGCTTCGGGTAGAGACGGTTTTTTTATAAACTGTCCTGGCTCTCACCTAGGTCTATTGTAATAATTAATCTCGATTTGTAAACAATATTTTCCGAATCTATATTTTGATAATACTACGTACTTGTGAAATATCGTTTTTATATGCTATTAAATACGAATTTGTTAATATTCTGTTAATATTATCACACGTACTGAACTACTTTTATTATCTTGGGAGCGTGCTGATGTGTTAAGTCCGCCACTGCCCTTGGTCCCGTGATCAGAATTGATGGGATGGCCCTTTGCTTGCTTGCTTGCTTGCTTGCTTGCAGAGAATTAGTCTCCTGTCCTCCATTTGGTCGTACACAATTGTAACCGGTTTTTGACAATGTATTTATTTAATTATATATTTAGACCCATATAGCTCCAAAATATCGTACTTTATAATTGCTTGAGACATCCTCCACATTTGTTATCTCACGCTAAATGTTAATCCTTTACCAGCTTACTAGGCGTCAATGAGCAGCTTGTCAGTTTTGCTAATGAGTTGGGATTGGCTCGCATAATCACTTTTTTAAGGTGTGCACAGGGTGGAGACATTTTCTATTGTTTCTTAGCCACTTAATTATTGAAAACGAAACATTTTGCATGTGTGTAAAAGAACACGTGTTACGTTGGTATCATGTTTCTCCTATTTGAGAGACGACATGGATGCCGGAGATTGGTGTAAAGAATGTTTCCTTATAAATCTGTTACCAAAGAGAAACAATCACGTTCTCTTCAAATGCAGGTTATAAATTTTAGTTGAGGTTTTGGTTACCTACGATGTATGTTTTTTTTTTCAATTAGTTCCTTGATATCTGTCACATCATATCAATCAATTTGTCAGTACGCTACGTTACAAAACTTTTTTGAAATTAAGTCGTTCATTACAGTGTGATCTTTTGACACACGCTTAATTGGCTTCTTTAATTGGGTGCGTATTGACTGACACGTCACGCCCAAAATTAATTGACTTCCAAGCTGAAGCTCTTGCTAATTAAGAGGATCATAAAATGTTTAATTCTTCAAAGAAAACACATCGCGTCATGATATGTGTAGCTTACATATAAGCATGATAGCTTCGAATTTATTCCATTTTTTTAAATTTTGGAAACATTATGGAAAGAAATTAATAAAGGTGCAGTTCGACATCTTATTTGCATAATTTCTATAAATGTATATTTCAGTGCATTCAAATACAGGAATGTTGACAATATTCTCATCTGTATCGTATTAATGTAGTAACATATTAAATAAACTTATAAGTAAACACTTTATATTTTAACACAAAATTTTTAAAGTTGATATTTTCAATATCTGGCGAATGTACATGTTATATACATACCTTATTTTATATACATTCACATGATGATAGAAATCGTTTTGTAGAAATGAAAATTGTCTACTTACAAGACAGTTTCAAATATTATTGATACTCAAATGTACGAGAACCTACAAATATAAATTCATATGAAAAAGATTTCTTATATTTTCATTCTTCCACGTTCCGTGAATAACATGTAAGGAAGACACGATGACGTATATTAAAAATGCTTCATAAACGATTGCAATACAAATGTTACGGAGCTTAATATCGCAATGTCGTTTTTTAATTTTTATCGACTATCTCGCTCATTAAATTAATTCAATTAACGGTCGACTTTGCTTCGTACAATAGTGGAACTAATAATGTGATCTGCATTATAAAATAAACTACTGATTGTAACAAAAAAGGATTTTATATCTTGGAGGAAACTTTTTCAGAGAAACTTTACTTTGTGAAATTTGCTTCTAAGTGACTATTCAATTACACCCGATTTTAATACTAGCTCCTATCATCTGTATTAAGTACCCAACTTTCACTAATTTTGCTCATATATTGTTTTTGTGATGCAAGGATATTCAAAGTTTTGTAGTCAACGAAAAAGGGACTAAGTATATTACATTGTTAACCGAGGAGGTAAGTTAATTTTATTACTAAATTTCAATTAACGCACATACTTGCTCAAAACTGTGAGATTTTACAACTAGAAACATTTGTTTCAATGTTACAATTATTTGGTCTGAAAATTAAGTAACAAAGACTTTGTTACATCCTTGGATCGTAATTGGATCCTATATCTTAGTCAGCGCTGAAACAACCTTATATGAAATGTATACTGATCCTATGTATACAGTGAACATGCAGGTGGATGTTTGAAATTGGAATAAATAATAAGTATGAGTTGGACAGAATAGGAATTAGAGCTTTCGACGTTGAATACTACGCTGTTGCAGTCGTGGAATCCGATCAATGATTAATCTACAGAAGTAGATAAAGTAATTTAAGGTATTATATCCGCGTTGACTGATATCAAGTTGCCAACTATTCATGAAACTTAATTACCTATTCATTCTACTCAATTTTACTATTGGAATAGGGAAATTATTTTTTGATTTTAAAACTCGATATCAAATTTAGATTGTCGTTTGACTCTTTCTTAGACTTTGACGGATATAATACCTTAAGGACTAACTACTCGACTCTTGATGTTCTATTTATGTTAGAAAAGCTCTAGAATGGAACTTCTAGTGTACTGAAACTTCAACCATGGTACATACGTAGGAGTGACTATACCTCCCATTTCTCTGTAGTCTCAACTCTTTGTTGGCGACTGGTATTTCAGTGAGGGCTACTCGCTCGAGGGACTTCCCCGAACGCCACGTGGGAAGATGACTTACTTGGCACTGCACGACTCGAGCTCCTGACGACATCCGTTTGGCAACAACAGTCTATAGTAACCTGTCTATCTAACAACTTATTCTGATTCCATGGACTTGGATTCCATAGTGTTACTGCAAACAACGCCTACTATCCCTTCTCATCTTGTCCCTTCCCCTTCTTCAATTTTCTTTCTTCCTTCTATGGTTATGTTTCGCCCTTTTCTCCGAACAGCGATTGCCAAGTATGTCATCCTCTACACACCAACATACTTTTTCAATATGTTCATAACATTACACATTTTGGCAGATTTTTCTCTAACATTCCCTTTCACTGTAAATCTTGATTCCATTTCGCTCGTGATTGGTGGAAAGTCTACCTAGAAAACGTGATTACATCGTCCAGGTAGAAATGGTGACGGACAGCAAATTGGACCTACGAACTCCCGCATTATAGGCATGTGTCACGACGTCTTGCTTCATCAACCCGACCACATTTATATTGAACGATTGTAGCCCGGAATACTATGTCACCTTTGTCTTATGCACTAATATATATCTTTCATGATTCAAGTCTGCCCTTTTCTCACACTACACTCTTCTTCGTTTGTATATTCGTGGGAATATGTAACAAAAATTACACTCGTGCTTCTTGAATTGTATCTATGATGACAACATTGTCCGCATCCTTAAAATACAGTTTTTTATGTAATAGGACATACGTTTCATGTAATAAGACATACTAACGTAATTGTGACATAAACTCTCAAAATCATAAAGATTAACTCAACGATGCGTCATAAATAAAACTTGAAACGTTTTGTCCCCGATACCATCAATTGACTTACCACTGTATACTTTCCTGTGCCCACCACCTGTTGGTACATCCATTGCCTTTGAATATGTCAAGCACCGTGTCCACTTTGTCGTTCAGTTGTATGAACCGTTTCCTCGAGTTGTTTCCTCTTTGTCTGAACTTCTCTTTGAGTGGAATGTATATTTGGCTTTGCAAACACATTGACGAGAAATTCTTGGAACTTCTTCCTATTTCCATAATTCTGTGGAGAATGAGTTGTGATGATAGGGGAAGAAATGTGAGGAAATAAAAGAAAAAGTTATGGTATAATTGGCTAACGGTGGTGTATTCGGTTATAACTTAAACTACAATCAAAGTTATTGTCAACCAAAATAATATTTATTTTACCACACTCACCCCTCGCGGGCAGAAAAGGCCATTGAAGATGACGTAAGTTGTGGAAAACCTCTTTGGTAAAATATTATTTCGATTGACAATAATTTGCATTATATTTTAATATGCAATAATTGAATAGTGAGAAGAGAAGGGTGATAATGAATTATATACGATTGATATTTATATCAATAAAAGAGTTTTAGTATAAAAGTACGAATTACTTGAGCATAATGCCAAAAGAAGATATTGGACGCTCCTCGTTTAAAAGCAGTGGTGTAAAGAGCGTGTCAGACGAGTTCTCTTCAGGTGGAAGAGAACCGAAGAAGTAGCTTTGAGGAATGCCAATACCTGAGGTGCTTTTAGAGTCTTGTCGCCATTTTTTTTCTTCCACCCGACGCGGTGAGCGATGTAAATGACGCTAGCAAGCGTTAGGTAGCGACACCGGTTGGAGCGAGCTGACGAACAGCGGATGTCCGCGCACTTATCACCTCGACGCCACACGATACCGCTGCTAACGCCAACATCGGCACCATCGCGTAGCTCCGCTCTGTGGCAGCTCTTCGGATGTAGATTTCTAACAGAAGAGAGAACTACCAGCGATGTTCGAGGTTTCTGAATGCGTAATTTCTCATAGCCCCACACGTGTGTTTCACGTAAGTAAATAAATAAACGTGGAGGGCAACAAACTAATTTACACTCCGGAAGCAAACAAGGCACCATCCCATCAATTCTGATCAAGGGCCCTAAGGCAGAGGCGGATTGAAAAATTTCAGCAAACTCCTGCATAAGATAAGTTAGCTACGTATCATATTATCAATAGAACATCAACAAATTTGTATTTTTCACAATAAATTTCTTTCACAAGTACGTAACCACAAGAACCCGGCTTCTTTTAAAAAAATCACGAAAAGTGGAAGAGAAACCAGCTGAGTGCTAGCGACAATGGAAAAGCGTCGTCTTTCACGTGATCCATAACCATGTGGTAGTACTACAGTGCTCGCAGCGAAAGAAAAGCAATGAGGGAAAAGTCTTAAGACCACGTGCAAATCGATGATCCAATGTCAGTCTTTCGAGATTGCCGAATCTTCGTCTCGCTGAAGACACGCGGGCGTTTTACTCGTATCCCCAGAATCTTAGTGAGTTTACGTGCTGCCTACGTCAACAGGTTCGTGGAATTTGCGGTAATTGATATTTCAACTGATTTTCTTCTCTAACCTTCGGTCTGTCTCACTCTGCCTGAAGTTAGCTTTTCCACGGGTGTTCGCAGCCATGTGTGGGTGCCGTGACATGCCATCTGCACTAGGCTACTCCCCGCAGCGAACATATGACAACACCGTGCCTTCTTTCCATTGGTTACATCTCATTACCTTTCTTTCATGGGGAGGACTACAGGAGAACTGGCGCGTACAATTTTTGGGAGGTATGGGAAATTTCGCTTTACCTTTACGCCGCTGGCCCTTCAGTACTCATTTAGAACTCTATTAGGATGTTGTCCCACGACGCAGAGCGCTGAGGCGCTAATTGGAGAGGATGCAGCCGCACTGGGCAAGACTTCCTCATGCCATTGCGGTTCCACATTGAGGCGATCATGAATAATGAAGCGGCGCGGCGAGGAATTTGGGAATGTTTTACTCCGTTTGTATACAATCTCACTTCGAAAATGGTTTTCATATCCGTTTCCTTTCTGAAATAATACAAGTATCTCTCCCTCCTAAACTACTTTATAATTAGTAGTTTTTTGTTTTAGGGGTCACTAATCGATATGAACCTTGAAGGTTTAATTCATTGTCAATCAATGAATAATGGACAAAATAGAAGAGAATTGTGAGCTCTTTTGTAGAATTTGTGATGATACACCATGATTCAAAATTAAATGAGTTCTATAGACGCATATGTTATAATTATGTGCATGAGAGCGAAAATCGAGATAAAAGAGTTTCTTGAAACATTGGTGCTATATGAAGTCTACATCGTTAAAACTCTTTCGAAGCTAAAGCAGTCGTCGTTATACCATGAGTGTGCGACACTAGTAAAGAATAAATGACATGTTTCGTAATTAATAAATTGAGTGTTCAATCTTGTAGAGTAATATGGGGTCAAGTGATTAGGAAAATATTCTCCAATGTTCATTACCTACAATAGACCACTGAATATAGTACAACCATACTACGTCAGTACTCAATATGTGAGTGGATTTCACTTAAACGTATTATAATAAGTGGTACATAATTAAAATTTGAAGCTGAACATTGATGTACTGCATACAAACAACACTTAAGAATTGTTCCGAACTTGAACAATTTAATGTTCGTTAATTTTTCTCTTACGACAGCAGTGGATTGAATCCTGTGAATGAACGCTTTCAGCCATTTCTGGAAGTTCTTCTTGTAACCCTTTCGTGACTAACTTATTTGTTTTTGCTTTCAGATCGACCCAAAAGTTGCCTTCCCGAGAAGAGCGCATCCAAAGGTGAGTTGTCAGAAGCAGCGCAGATGCGGCTTGTGTAGTTTTATTGGCGCGCACTCTTGTTGTTTTGTTTTCATTCGTCTGTTTTTCTTTCGAAAGAAGTTTGGTTGAGGGAAAGGAACGTCTTCTTTTGTTACCAGTTTGTGAGATGAGAAGAACATTCATTAGAAGGAAAACATTATGTTTATTGTTTTTGTTAAAAAAAATTGATAAAATGAACTAGTTACTTAAACTTATTTTTCTTATTCTTCTAAACACAATTGTATTTCTTCGTGACTTTGTATTTTTCCGATTTGTAATTATTTATTTTGGTTTATCAAGACTGACTCGTATAGTAATTGAAAAAAAAGGTCACATGTATGTGACTTTAAATCTGTCCCCTTGAAAGCTATTTCATATTAATGTTGTTGATAAAAAGCGTGGTGAAACCTGTGGTGCCCAGAGATTTTTTTGCAGTATCTTATGTTTTCGGTAAAATATTTACGGTCAAGCCTTCCCCTGCACATTGTAGACAACAAATCTCGATATAGAATCTATATAAATTCTGCATTGAGACATTTGAAGAGTTTTGACATTTGCATTGATTTCTTTCTAAGCTTTCGTCTAAACTCTCCTCTGAATAGAATCAACATACATAAAATGGTATTAAATATGTCAAATGTTTATTCGCATTTGTGCGTAATTTCTTCTTAAACTTAACAGATCTTGGTCCTCGGTTCTTGGAACTTGGGTTGGAAATGACTTAATAGTAACCCGGTTGCAGTATTGTCGCCAAGAAAAAGAAATTATTTTTAAATTCTGGTCTTAAAAGATACTAGACTATGAAAAAAGGTTCCAGATCTCACTTATTAAATATAAGAGTCAAACCTACTCGCCAATCCTAAGTAAAAATGGTTGATATGAGATATTTATAAAAATTAGTGCTTACAAATATTTATGTTCAGTCGCATAGAATGTTGCGATATTAACAACGTGCATACTTACTGTTCTGGTACATTTTATTTCGAAATTCACACACACCTCTGTTTTCTAGACACGAGTTGGAAGTGAATTAACGTCACACGCTAATTCAATATTCAATATTTACTCACATTTTCACATTGTTATACTTGTTAGAATTACCTCGATAATAAAGGGTTTTTTTGAAAAGCGAAAATTTGAAAAAAGCAAATGTTTTATGTGTCCTTTAGAGTTTATTCAACGAAGATCATTGAAGTTTCTTACGCAATTTGTCTAATTATTTCTAGAGATAAACGAATTGTTGATACCAGGAGCAGCATTTTTATTGACATTTAAAGATTTAACTTACGGCGATTATTTTTTCAAGAGTATTTCCAAAGTTTATTAGGTTTATGAACATCTGTAGACTTGCCATTCTAGATTTAACTATTCTCAAATATTTTCTTCGGTAATGTTAATTAAATTTTGGTCTAGTAAATAAACGACGTTGTGTTTTAATTAATATTATACCTCTGAAGAAGGTACTAGATTTCCATAAAAAATACTAAACATTTTTCTTTTAGAACTAGATTTAATACTGAAGGTGACATCACTGCTTGGGTGAGAGATGTCGCTCAGAGAAAAGCCTGGTTCTCTCTTTCCAACGCGACGCTTCTTGCACCGTGCGTTGTTTTGCTGCCTCCGTCGCGCTTGTTAGTTCCTCGGCCGCCGACGCCGCTGTCTGGCGGTATTCGCGGAAAGCATCGCCGCTGACCGGTCACCCGAAGCGAGGAGACGTAGACGGAATGCATTCGAGACTAGTCGGTCTATTTTTGTCTTCTGGAGATATTGTATATCCTTGGGCACTGAGGAGTCGTTGACACATGTCTGTAGGCGTTTGCCGAATTGGGAGATCATTATGGGTGGATATCTATCGAAGCAGAGGTTTGTTGGGTAAATAGCCGCCGCCACTTCTTGTGGCAATCTGTTCGTATTTGTGTGTCTTTCTATTTTTAGTGTAGTGCTACTAGAAGTACTAGCAGTCACCGATATAATAGAAGCACCTGGCATTTTCCTCCTTTCGATGTTATGGAAATCAAAATATATTTATAGAAACAAAATTACTTTATTTTAAGGATATTGACTACAAATTTCAGTAAATGAATAGTACCCGAGGATTTGGTCTACAACAAAACTCCTCATAAGCAAATTCATTTGGTCTTGAGGGCTCACTACGTAAGCATTCGTTACTGGTTTCGTCTAGTAGAGCGTCCACTGTGATTCCATTGGGCCTGACGCTCTACGAACGCTTAATTAGCCTTACGTGAGTGTTCTACCGGACACCCCCGTCGCTCAAGCTCATCGCTGGAAAGCAAATATTGGTAATAAATGAAAAATTTGTGTTGAAATGGAGAAAAAATAAATTAATGAATAATTTGATGTCATTATCGAACAATAGTAATTAAACTTGATCACTTTTACAGTGAAGTTTAACCCAGTTATTTTCTATCTTAAGTGCGAATTAATGATAATGAGATTAATAAAATGAACATATTTTTGCCATATTTATATATTACCTTTAGAAGATGTCCAATGAATCATTTAGTGGTAGTACTTACACCTTTTCATTTTATTGAGGTTGAGCTGTAGAGCTTCAATATTGTTTGCCTCAAAGAGTTCTACAAGAAAAACAAAACAACGCGACAGCATATGTCGGTCTACAAAAATTTTACATACATTATTGGAAAAACGTTTTTTAAAAATTGAAGATTTAAAATACTTCAATTTAAGTGAATAATTTAAGAAAGAAAAACATAATCGTAATCAAATTTAATGGATTATTTGTTTTGTATATCTAACAGAGATAAAAAGCGTCTTTAAATCGCAAAATTTCGACGAATAGTTTAGATTTTATGAGAATTTTAATGAAATGATGCGACTCCCCCGAGATGGTGTAGTGTACACAGTCAAGTTTATTATTTAATTTGTATTATTATGAATTTGAAAAATTAGGATGCTGTACATGTTTTATAAACCGGTAAGTAAAAGTATTTTGATATTACAATATAGATAGATTTCATTTTTTCCTGAGTAAAAGAAGTTTTGTTTAAGAATAATCACGAGCAACACCGGGCAATCACTTAGTAAACTAATAAACACAGTGGGTTTCCGTTAATGGTTTTTCTCTTTAGTTAAATTTACTCGAAGCAAAGAAGCATGGCTTCTAGTATAAGTCCTTCCTGAGAATCAATACAAGAACCTTGCGAGGATCTCTCACCGAGACATGTGAACTACTCCAACAGTTTAAATTATCACTTACGTACAAGTGCTCCGTGAACGTTGGCTGCTTCGTGCGAAAGTCGATGAAGCATCATTGTCCGTCGAGACGGCACAGCTGCCGGCGTCGGGTCGTGAGCTCCAATCCTAGATCGTGACTCACTACAAAGTCCGTTCTTGCCGAGAGCAATCCACATGCCGGGCGCGGTTTTCTTCGAACTCAGGACTTCGCTGCGCGTTACTCTACGACCCAGTCTAATTCGAGAGTTAATGTATCAGAGAGTGGGTGTTGTAACGTACTCGCGATACTAAATACGATCTGTCATAAATTTATTTTCAAAAATGAGGTTACAACCTGCGTATGACCACGTGGAGGACAATAAACTAATTTACTCTCCGGAAGCAAGGGACCATCCCATCCGATTCCAATCAAAGGCCCTATGGCAGAGGGAGATTTAACATTTCAGCTCATTCCTATTATAAGAATAAAAATAGCCCGGTTCGTATTATAATACTTACATAATACCAATGAATAGAATGTTAAAATAATATTTTTCAAACGTATTATCAAATCTAAGTCATTGGTAAAGATTATTTATAAAACATAACCATTTAAATAACTTTCTCGTATTAATTGTACATGTAGAGAGAATTACTGTTGTAGAATTAATTCTGGAAAATATACTCTTTTAATAAATTGAAATTGTCATCGGACATCATCAGGTATTACTAATCAATAATCTCATGAGTATGTATCGAAATAATGAATTGTTACAAAATACTCCCCACGTGAAGTGTATGAAAAAGTTTAAAGATTATTAAATTATGTATGAAGAATCGGTACTATCGATATATTTTTTGGAATTTTATTCTATTAAATTGTCTAATACATAAAACGTTTAAGTAATTTTAAAATAATCCATATATTGTAAAAATGAATATTCATAAAACAAATATATTATTTGGTAAAATCTACTCTAAGTATATTTTATAGTTCTGGAAATCTTTCCTCGTTTATTTATCGTAGTGATAATTCCGTTTGGTGGGGCAAACTATACTGATCATCAACAAACANAAATATATTATTCGGTAAAATCTACTCTAAGTATATTTTATAGTTCTGGAAATCTTTCCTCGTTTATTTATCGTAGTGATAATTCCGTTTGGTGGGGCAAACTATACTGATCATCAACATACATTGCAATTAATAGTAAGTATATTTCAATTATTTCTCAATGAAATTATGATTCCTTGTCAATTATTTGAAAACTAATATCTGCGGAGTAATTATCAAAAAACCATGATAACGATTCTTTAAAAAACAAAGAAATAGAAAATATCTTGACTACGATGCGTCATATTATGCAAGGGTTTAGCAATACTCCGTTTGATAATGCGAACTGAGACCATTCACAGCTTCCGAAGTCTGCCGCCGCGAGGTCGCTAGTGTCTGCTCTGCCATCGCCGTTGCAGTATAAGTGGCAATGGTGGTGGAACAGGTCTCGCACTGGAATAAAACGGGTAATTGAGAAATTAATAATTGAAGCGCACCACAGTTACAGAGAGAGCGCGTTGCATATTTGATGTGCTGCTCTACACACGCTTGTGCTCTTCTCTTGATCTCTGTTTCGTGCGCTTTCTCTTCTGTTCTATCGCTTTCTTTGAGTATATTTCGTTCTTTTTCATGGTATTTTTCGTCTCTTTCTGCTTTTCTCTCTTTGTGGTTTTACCTTTTTTCTATTTTTCCGTTTCTCTCTTCTTTCTCCTTTTCTTTCTTCTTTCTCCATTTGTCTGTTCTTTCTCCGTTTGTCCGTTCTTTCTCCGTTTGTCTCATCTTTCTACGTTTCTCTCTTATTTTTCTTTTTCTCTCTTTGTCATTTATCACTACTTATAATTTTTTAACGAAGATTTTTTTGTACTTTTTACCGTCGATATTTCCGTACTTTTCTTCCATGCTTTATAGTCATTTACTTTCCATTCTTTTCTTTGTCGTCATTCTTTTCTAAATGTAAACATATCTTGTGCAGCATTTTCCTATGTATTTTCCAGTATCTTTTTCACCTTATTTGTTGGTCCATAATTAGTTTTCTTATTACCTTCTAGATTATCGTTTTCTGCTGTACGATAAGGAAGGAGTGTTCTCTTCAATAATTTCGTATTGCAAAACAAGTTTGTTGGCGTATCATTTTTATTTGTTTAAATTACTTCATGGTATTTATATTAGTACTTCATAATAAACATAATATTGCATTTTGGAAACCGCTTTTCAACCCCTCCCATTTCGTAGAATTTGCTATTTATTTTTTTAATTGTAATTTTTTTTCAAATGTTTGCATTGCAAAATTAATAGATATTCGGGTGGATTCACACGATGAAATTGCATTCTGACTCATTAGTCCCATCTCTAATTTTTGAACTCCATTTTTGTTATACCAATTAGTGATATTCGTCTGCAACTCTGGTGAAGCGGATATGCATCTCGACGCAGAAGTGTGTAAACGCATCGAGTGAGTCGTTCCACTGTTTGTGGTTTTCCTCTGCGGCAAATAACCTATGTGGACACCAACAGTTGCACTAGTGGGAATTGTTTAACAGGAACCGCGCTGTTTAATAATAAGGGATGTGCAGGATAAATTCCTGGTGCGGTTCTACCTTAGTCAATATTTTGGGTAGAATTACATCTAATGAGAACCAACTTCAGGGGAAATGTTGTACTATCGTATGACTTAACAATGTCTGGTGTCATTTCAAAAGGTTTAAATATTAATGGTTTTTTGGGTGGAATGGAAAAAATATTTTACATAAGGGATGTTTCCACATTTTGAACTGGTTATAACTGGAATACATTGGCTCTCCTAGATTGAGATAACTCCCAGAGTTGCCTACTTCGTACTTCGATCCTCGTCGAAACTACCAAGATAGGAATTTCAAAGGCAGTGGAATAACTACGTAATACCTAGCAAAACTGTTTTTTTTTGTATGGAAGTATGGAAATACGAGGCATCTCTTTAATAAATCTTTAAAATTTATTGATCCAAGGATAAAGTTCTTTTTCATTCGAGATTTCAAATACGGATTACTGTCTGATCATAATATATCAGAAAATTAAGAGTTGTTGAGTGAAACCAAACTCGATGCTTTGACTGTTCATGATATCATATACTCCCAGTTAAAACTAATTGAAACTTAGTAGATTGTATCTGGAAATGAATTTACGAATAATGAATACTTTTGTCGCACATATATTCCGTTGAATTACTACATTAAAACTGTTCTAATATCTCTTAGAACAGTGCGTGCACGAGGTCGGAATGTCTTCAAGAAAACTAGTTGATGCTACTGGTGGAAGGGTGTATCCTCAGAAAGGAAAGAATGGGGGAGGAAGGAAAAACGAGGGATAAATATCCATGTTTACCACGGAATGACATAATTGAAGACGAGGTTATAACGATAGAGGTTAAATTTGTTGTAATGATAAATTGTAATTGTTAAATAAGATACAGAAATCTCTTAAATCGTGATTAACCACACCATCAGATAACAGATTAATTGTGTTATGTAGAATAAAAATGGGAGACGGGACCGACATTCGAATGCCGTGCCTAGAGGTGAACGGGGTGGCTCGGTAAGCGCATCAGCACCTTAAGCTGAAGGTTCATCGTTCGAATATCGATCCCGTCTCCCATTTTTATTCTACATAACATAATTAATCTGTTAAATTAGATTTAAATAAATTTAAACTAAAACATTGACGTGGCGATGTCAGATACAGAAATGATCCTTTTTGCGAAAAATAAAATTCGTTATTTGTGCGTACCAGCCTCCGGAGTGACACGGACAATATCAGTGGAAACGGAGTGGGAGCTACGACCTGGAGGGTGTATATCAATCCAGAGAGAGGAGATGGAGGGACAGGAAATCCATCACCAGGGACGGAAAGCCGGAGCAGTATGTAGGGCCGCGGGCGATGACTTAGGGAGAGCGATCGGCGTGGGAAAGGGTCTGGAGAATTTGATGCACTAGTCGGGCTGGCGCTTGAAATCTCAAATGTTCCGCTTTTTGTGCTGTGTGTTATGTTGTGATGATTCGAGATAAGTAGTACTGTATATTTTATTTTGTTTAATACGAATAAGTTTCATTATTAATTTCTGAGTAATAATGTGTTCGCCACTGATGACTTATTTCATGCATCGTAATACTCAAATAGTTATGTGCTTGCTTAGTTGGTGGAGATATATCTCATAAGTCAATAAATAAATTATGACTTTCGGCCCTTCTTGGACGATCAGTATATTTTAATTGATTTTTTTTTGTGGCTTTTTTGAGACAAAACCTTCCGACTCTTGGTTAATGTCGTCGTCTCGTGAAACACTATAATAATAAACATAAACGTAGCAACAGAACAATTAAACGTAAATATAAACTCGAATGTACAAGATACAAGACATCACACAGAAAAGTTATAAAATTGAAATGTAAATGCTTGATAATTTGTCTGTCAGTGCGTAAATTCAAACTCCCTTTCATTGATCTTGATTGCATAATGGACATATGTACTAGAATACGCACCACCTAGACCAACTCATAAGTCAATGTTCAAACGTTTTTAGTGCTGGATAGGTTGTGGGTTTTCATCGTGTAATTGGCACCTTAATTGAAACTTGCGAGAAATCAGTTCGGGTGGCATTTCATCAGAACTCATAAATGNACGTGCGTAAATTCAAACTCCCTTTCATTGATCTTGATTGCATAATGGACATATGTACTAGAATACGCACCACTAGACCAACTCATAAGTCAATGTTCAAACGTTTTTAGTGCTGGATAGGTTGTGGGTTTTCATCGTGTAATTGTCACCTTAATTGAAACTTGCGAG
The DNA here is from genome assembly GCA_002313205.1 of Laupala kohalensis. Classification (NCBI taxonomy): domain Eukaryota; kingdom Metazoa; phylum Arthropoda; class Insecta; order Orthoptera; family Trigonidiidae; genus Laupala; species Laupala kohalensis. Next base: position 218,902 of record NNCF01126301.1, read on the forward strand.
AAATCAGTTCGGGTGGCATTTCATCAGAACTCATAAATTCGGGAAAGTCGACACCTTTCTGGAGTTATCCGCAACAAAGAACGTCAAAATTGATATAAAAATCCTTTTATAAATTTACCACCACAACAGTAAGGCCCCATCAGTAGATCAATAGATTGATTTATGTTTTTTTTTCGTCCACAGATTTGTAATTAAAATGATTAATGTATTATGATCAGACGAGAAATTATTTTTCCATCTGCCCTGAAATCTAAATTTTCAATCCATTTTCAAAATCCATACATTGTTTTCACAATATTTATATTTCGATTGTCTTATTCTATATTAACAAAATCATTCAACCTACTATATGTCTTAATTATAGACAATAAATCAGTCAACTAACAGAATTAATCTTTTCTAGATCTTCATTTAATAAAGATGTTACATGTTCTCTTTCAATACAGAGTATCACAGGTTCGTCTACGTTTCGAGGTTTATTGACATCATCAGGGCTATTTAAGAATACATAAAAACAGACACTATAATAGGCTCAAATCAATAATAACTCTATGTCAATTAACAACACTTCTTTTAGACTCGACTCATTCATAATATAACTACAATGTTTCAATATTCTAGAACATTCATACATTGTTTTACATTATTTATACAATATGTAATTAATTATTACATACCTTGTTATTAGTGCAGAGTATTACATTCCATTTTTTAAAATTTGTAATTCGTATCTTTACATGGAATTGAATAGACTATTTTGTTTTGATCTAATATTTCTATTTTGTCTTTTTGACTTTTAACAAATTCAACTTTATTGATCATACTGTAGACAATAGTTATTTTGAAATCTTCCTCTATTTTTCTTAATTCCCTATGATGATGATTCACTATGAAAAGGATGATAAATTGGATAGTAAAAGAATTATTGTTTTAACATTTATTCATAATATAAATAACATGAAATATACTGTAACATGAAATATATTGGGTATTCAAAAGGATCTTTAGCTACAAGAGTGAAGGAACATGAAATAAATTTAAAAAATCAGAATGAGAATAAAAGTGGCATAAGCCACCATTGTAAAATAAATAAACATGTTATGAGTTTTGAAAGCACAAAACTTCTATGTAAGGCAGAAAATCGTTTTAAAAGACTAATTTTTAGAGAGTTTTCATATAAAAATAATAACATGAATACACAATTAGAAAGTAATTTATTCATTAAGGTCTATTCTTTTGAGTAAAACATAAAATTAAGTTTTAATTTTGTTAAATTTGTTAGTACATATATTTTTATCCTAATGTTTCTCAAACTGAAAATTCTTGTAACAGTTCATGAGAAGCAATTGACAGAGAAGGTTGAACAAGGAAAAAAATGGAATGTAATGCTCTGTACTAATAACAAAGTACGTAATAAAGAATTACAATCTATAAATAATGTAAAAAATGTATGAATGTTATAGAATATTGAAACACTGTAGTTACATTATGAATGTGTTGAGTCTAAAAGAAGTGTTGTTAATTGACATAGAGTTATTATGTATGTATTATTGATTTGAGCGTATTATAGTATCTGTTTTTATGTATTCTTAAATAGCCCTGATGATGAGGTCAATAAACCACGAAACGTAGACGAACCTGTGATACTCTGTATTGAAAGAGAACATGTAACATCTTTATTAAATGAAGAAATAGAAAAGATTAATTCTGTAAGTTAAATGAATGATTGTCTGTAATTCGTATAGTAGGTTGAATGATTTTGTTAATCTATACATTGTGCCAAAGTTCTCGGCAATACGTCAGAAACGGATATGATTTCACTACGCCACCACTATTGGTAAAAAGTAAAACCATAAAACGAGTAGCACGTGAATTAAAATTATTATTAATTTTTCTCTTTCATTAACTCCTTGTTCTCTCTTGTCACAAATCGATATTGCGTCCTGTGACACCAGCTTTTGTTGTTGCGCGTGGACCGTGTTCACGTTTTTAACTCATTCATCACACGACTGTTAGACAAGCAATGAACTCACGTATATCGCTGGGTGTCGTCTTGTCTCGCGAAAGAAAGGATGACCACGACCAGTTTCTTTAAGTCTTTCTCTATAGTGGAAGAAAATGGATTGAATGACACGTCGTATGACGGTTCTTATGTCCTATTCCCTCGCTATTTGATCTGAAGTTTCCCCTGTTATTTGATGAATCATTATAAAATGTTACTGACGAGTTAGAACATCGTGAAATGGGGTAGCAAGGGGTTACTCGCTCGTGATATCTTCTGGTCACTCTGTTTTGCAATACTGAAATAAGTGTGTGAAATTGAATGATACCATTGAAATACATAGAAAAACCTGAAATGAAAAGTCTTAGTTTCTGAAATACTAGTGAACTCTTGTGAAATGCATGTGAAACGACTTCATTTTTGAAGTCTTCTGATCACTCTAAACTTAAATGAGTAACCCCTTCTGCGGTAGACTGTCATGTTCACGTAATGCTTGCGAATTAATTTCTTAGGAATCCTTAATATATTATCAAAATGTATTAATAAACTTTTGAGGAAAATATCGATCAATAAACTTTGAGGAAAATAGTAATGTTCGATTGTGTTACCGCCTCTATATTTATTCATAGAGAACAATCCGTACGCGAATAAAATAAAAATATATTTTTCAGATCGAAATCGCAAGTTACATTTTATTTATATAAATTTGCAAGAGCAGGAGATTTCACATGCTTCCAGAAGTTGTGACATTACTGTCACAACGGCTCAAACAAATTACGTTAAAATCTTTTTGATACTACTACCTTGCAGCCGGGTATCGGTTGATTACCTCCAAACTGTTGATAGAGAGCTTGGATACTTTATTTCGGTCACGCTGTAAATTCATTTTCGGTGTGGCATATTTGATCACGACTTTTCGCTTTCCATCTCTACCTGCACCATCGGGTCTCCTTAATTAAAATTGCGTAGTATCTGTGGATGTCGTGACGACATTTACGCTGCTCAGGGGTGGAGGGGGAAACCAAGACACACGTGGTAGTGGAAAGGGTGGGAAAAAAATCGAAGAGTATTGTGAGGAAGATGAAATGAGATTTTCAGAATGAAATAAATATTTTCTCTTTTATTCTTTACGAGTTCTGTCGCTCGTTTATCTTGCAATGAATATGTTTGTTAATGATGTAGATTCCAAAAGTGTATTGTACGATAGTTTTATATCTTATCCACTTCTTTGAGTTGTTGTATCCACGCCGATTATTGGTAAAATTAAGTTTCAGAATTAAGTTGTTGTACCCAACTGCCAAGATAACTACGTCTGATGTTCGCGGCACCTTAAGCAGGGGACACCAGTGACTGTAATGGCACTGAAAATGTCGCCTAAGATGAAATCGACAACCTTCCTTTATGTTCGTCATTTTTTCCCCAACTTCGAACCACGCGCCCTCACTTGTTTCTCGGTGACACCGGGAGGTGGGGATGGGGATATCAAACTCTCTGTCACAGACACATTATTTCCCGACCACGCGACCAGTGTCTTTTTCGGATTGTAACGGGAGGCGACGGCCGAGGAAAGTTTGTGTCTCTTCCGCGGGTGACAGCCTCCAGAAGTTTCTTCCCCTCCTCTCCCCTTCTGTTTTCCCTCCCATCACGTTCTTTTTCTCGCGCCTCGCTGCGTCTCCACTTTTTTTTCTTCTGTTTCTTAGATTTGTTTTCCTGTATCTTGTGTTTATTCTTTTACTTTGTTGCGATGTTACTGTTATGTTGTCAGTTCCTCTTTCCATTATCATTTTCTACTCGACGGACGTTTGGCCGCAGTTACACGTTTTCACGTTGCGTGATTGTTGTGATTAAATTAATGCGGAGCCATCGGACTCCGCGAGGGCGACGCCGAAGCCTGCGTCTTGTCTAACCTGACGCGACCTGGTTGCCCGCCGTCTCTCGGTGCGGTGCCGGACGCCGACAGCGGAGAAAGGGAGCAAGACTTCCCGGGAGAGTGTTTTCGTGTTGGGAGTCTTGATTGAAAGGCGGGCCCTGGCGCCCGTCTCGCCGCCGCCGCCCGCGCTGGAAATAAAATGAAATAAATGACAGACGCAGTGCGCTAGGGATGAAGAGAGAGAGAGAGAGTTGAGGGTGGGGTGGAAGAGAGCCGCGTTTATCCGGGTGATGTCTGTTGGGCGTTTTCTCCGATCCTGCTACGGATCCTTGAGGGTCTCCGAACATTTCGAAACGCCCCGAGGAAAGGAAGGATATGAACAGGAAGGGGAGGTATAATTTCTTTTGAGAACCGGATGCTTTCATGACAGATGTTTGTATGGTGGTATTCTCAATGCTCATCTTCATCCTACGGAATTTGAAAAAATTCGATAACACGTGAAGTGTAGTATGTTCCCTCAAAAATTAATTCATGAAAAAAAATATTGTTACGCACACTGATGAGTATGCCATCAAAATAAAGGTTGTTCGTTCATATCGTAGTATTCTCAAATATTTATTATAAATTTGTATTGACTCAACGGATTAGAAGAGGTGATTTGCAAATAGATTAAACCTCGCATCTGAATTAGTCTTAATTCCATATAATATCTTAGTAAAGAGCTGTTTTTCTCTTACTTGGGAGGCTGTGCTATCGAATATTGTCTGAAGGTTTGCTTGGTTTTCTTAGTCAATCCATGTGAGTTCAGGAGTACTGTGTTCTTTAGGGACCCACGAGCGAACCTGTCGTATTTTCTCCGACAAAGTTTTTTAAATAACAGGTCGGATGTGATAGATTTTGTGAGCATCGAGGAGAACATTCAAAGACAAAACGTTTGTATTCCGAATTTGGTGGCCTTAGATAATCGCTATGCAATTTGCACTTGAAATCGGTGGCCGCTTGAAATGAATGGTCGTTTGGTGATTTTACTAGACTCTTACTCAATAGCTATTTTTACTAGAGAATTCCCTTAGTGGAATTTTATGGAACTGTTTCATGCAATAGGGTCGCAAATCCGTCTATGCGCATGAGTGATGAGTCCCAATGTTTGGCAGTGCACATGCTGGGGGGGTGAATAGAAAAGTTAAAATACTTCAATTTAAGAAGGAAAAATCAATCATAATCAAATTTGATGTGTTATTTGTATTGTGCATTTATCAAAGATAGAGGACTTCTTTAAATCGTCAAATGTCGACGAATAGTTTAGATTTTACAAGAATTTTAATGAAATGTTGCATCCACGTTGTGCCTCTGAAGCGAAACTTCGAGCGACGTGGCTCCCGCGAGACGGTGCAGAGTATAGAGTCAAGTTTTGTATTAAATTTGTATTATTATGAATTTGTAAAATGAGGATCTTTTTAAAAAAACAGTTAGTAAAAATATTTTGATCGTACTAAATAGATCTTATTTTTTCCTGAGTAAAAGAAGATTAGTCTAAAAAGAAAAAATCGGCTAACGGCGGGCACGAAGTTAGTATTAATATAATAGGAGACGAGACCATCGTCAATTCTTTGAGTAGTCTATTAAATCTCACATTTCTTCGACAAATAAATAAATAAACTTAATTGTCAAAAAAGCAGTTGCAAACTTCGTATGACCACGTGGGGGATAAGAAACTAAGTTACTCTCCGGAAACAAGCAAGGGACAATTCCATCAATTCTGTTCAAGTGCCCGAGGACTGTGACGGATGTAATGCTTATAAAAATAAAAATGTAATAAATCTTAGATGTAGTTGGCAGTCAAAATTCGAGATTAATAATAACAAAAGTATTAAACGACTCACGTCTTTGGAAAATCCTGCCCGGAATAGTAAAACCGGAGAAAAACCGGGGCCATATACTAACACTGCTTCCGATCTAATACTTATCCAATTGCCGCTGGATTATTATGCAAATCCACCCCGTGCAGTGTACATTGACTGATGCTCTCTCTCGCAATAATTAAACTCGACTCTTCCGCGTAGAGGGAAGAGACCCGCGCCCGTCATCTGCGGTTGGCTGAGACACAGTTGAAGCATGAACGCTCGGATTGGGGGGGAGGGGGAGATTTGGGGTGGATGGCAGGGAGAGAGAGCTGCTGTCGACCGGCGGCATCGTGTTTAACTTGGCAAGAGGGAGGTCCTAGTGATGCATAATCCATATGCGAATGTTTACCTTATTATCTCTACCCCTCTGGAGCTCCGCTTGGTTCGTTTTTCATGCGTCTCGAAATTGTCGATTCTCTTTGATGGTCGGGGTTCTTGTTCCTAGCATGACTCGTTTCATGGAACCCGAATTACAGAGTAATGTATTGTGATTGATATGATGCCCTGCTTTATAAATTCATGTATCATGGTTATGGACGGTTTGAAATGTTGATTTAAAATGTCAAAATCAAACTTGCTGTGTTTTACCTCATTCATACATTACACTTGGAAGAACGATTACATACTATATACCTTTACAATGTCAGATTCTACAACAAACGAAGTGCAGTAACTTCACATTACATTATTAATAAGCACTTGATGGATTGGGGTAATATTAATATTGGACAAAGAAGTTAATTATTACAAACTTTGCAGATCGGAAATGATATTTATGAAATATACACACGGGAGTTTTGAGTTCACGCATAGATACAGAAAAACTATCTGATGTGAGATTTACAATACTATATTATAACGTGTTTGTGTAGTTTCTACTTTTCTTTGTAAACATATTTTTTGTTTAATATCATGTTTAATTGTTCTATTGCTATCTACGTTTCTTGTTGTAATTTGAACCACCTGACGACGACTTCTAGCGAAAGTCGAAACGTTGCGTATTTTTATCACAAAATATATTCTGTGCGTCGTAAGTCTGTGATAATTTATTTAAAATGTCAAAATGTTTTGAAATCAAACTCGCTGTATTTTACTTTATTTATAGATTATAGTTGAAGTTCTGTTACACATTACATATCTTCCGCTTCAGGAACTGATAACGTAATTATCTAGGAGTCTTATTCTCTGATCTCTCGTAGTTAGTACGCATAAATGGCACATTTTTTGGCATTTCATGAACCTTTGTCTTAACCACTTGACATTATTCCTCCACATTTTTTTGCGTAGGATTGTATTTATAGACTTTGTTACATTTTTGACGTTATAAACTAATTGAATGTCGATTTTTTTTTCTTTTATGAGGTATTCTTAACAGACACTGAACGTCCTCAGTTATTCATCTTCAAGTATTTTGTATCATGGAAATAGGTTCACGGTATCCAATTAGTGAATACACAAGATTTCTGGGGCCAATATTCAGATTATATCGTCTCTAAAATGTCTTGAAGATTTCAATTCTCATAAGCATGAAAGGAAAAATAAGTAGCTAAAATAACGAGGGTTCTTATATATTTAGTACCAGAAAAATCTCGAGAATTTCAAAAATTGAGAAAGAAAAAGAGTATTATAATTGTTCCTTGAACAGGGCACATATCATATTACGTGAATTCACAAATGAATTAGTATTACTAGAAGATTTTACTTTTCATTTCCCTACAAATAAATGAGATCAATTAATCGGTCATTGTATAAAATAAAATATTTGGTGGAACTCTCCCAACGCTCCCAGTTTCGTGATTTTTGTCAAACTAAAACGTTTAAGGATGAACTAGCTTATTTTCCTGCTATAATCGTGTTAATTCTGTAATGCTGTATTTATATAGAGTAAAATAAAATAATTGAATATATCTGTACTAATGAAACATGTTTAGCTAGCCCGTAACATGAATAATATATGTATTGATTATTCAGAATACCGAATATTGAGATCTGTTTTGTGATACACACAATATATAAAATACAATATTTATTTATAGTTTGAATTAACAGTGATGTTCAACATCTTTATAAGTGTGTTGTCTCTTCCTCATTAGTTAGTGAATGTAATACTCCCTGTTGTGCCCGTGCGTAAAGAAAAATGACTCGTACTCTAAAACAGGGGTTTCTAACAGGCATAACGCCCGCACTTGCTGGCGACTTGCGATGCAAATTTTTGCGCCCGCGAAAACTCTTAGAAATAAAAAAGAATTTTTTTAAAGTTATGGAACAACCATTTTATTGCTCATTCAAAATGTTATTTATTTTTAAATGAAAATAATTAGCTAAGGAATTTGTTAGAGAATTTTTAATTTTTTAAGTATTAAAATAACTTAAAACTACTCATATTATTCATTCTTGTTCCTTATTCCACTTCCAGAATTTTATGAAAATTGGTCTATTATTAAAGTGCGACCCGCAATCATATTTGACCCTCAAACCCTTACAAGTTGAAACCTCTGCTCTAAAACATGCATGTTTCGTGCGACCATTTGTCGTCATGGGAAAGTTGCAAATGTTGAAGATGATGTCCGCCTCCTTCCCACGATGCTCTTCGGCCACAGCATGCGTCCCATGGGCTCGGCTCAGCAAAGGTCTCTTGCCGAAGGGAGTTGCGGTGGCAGACCGAGGGGTTGGGTGATGACAGAGGTAATACAAAAGGGCATTATCCGGAGCGTGGAGCGCGCTAAAGGTTATGCGCAAGCACCTCCTTTCTTTTCCTTTACTCGTCATTTGTTCTCTGGAACGTTCATCCGTATCGCACTTTCACCTCCTCCCCCTCCCTCCCTTCCTACTACGCCCCCCCCTTCGCTTCCGTTCGTTCTTATTCCCTGCAATCCATCTGCGTATAAGCGCGGGAACGTGAAACACAGGGCGAAGAATTTGCGTGGTATCTGAGTGAGGCTCGCAGAGAGGAATTTATTGCGTGTGCGAGGGACATAATTCTCACCAAAAGTTATTGAAGTTATTTTAACATAAAATATTTTAAATAGGTTGAAATTTTTAATTCGTTCTTATTCAATTAACTATTTCTTACGTTCATAAAGTGTTTTTAATACGACTAAAAACGTTTGAGGTTTCGTGGGTGGGGTGGGGGGGTGGGGTACCACGAGCTCCATTCCAAGATTTTATAACTGATTTAGGAAAGGCTGAGGTGAAATGCATGGTTGTATGGTTTACAATTTCGTACGTAGAATTTAAACACTCATATATCTTAAATCTGTGTAAATAATTAGAGTAACATGTACATATTGTGAATTCAACTTAAAAAACATACACGGAACATTTGGATGCAATTATATTTGAAGGTGAAATACATTGCGTCTTATGGTGAAAGCTCTTCAATCAAGACCAACATTTATATCACAAAACTGATGGACCTTTTTTGATGTATAGAAAATTTCCGTAGTATTTTTTTACATCACTTTATCCACATTTGAGAAAACTTAACTCTTTCTGAGGTGAGTTGCATGAACACGAGACAACTGCGCTCGGCCCCTATGCTCTTCAAACCAGTCAGGCGAGTTTCAGAATATTCTTTACTGCATTGTTAACTGATTTATACAAATTAAATCATGGTTTTCTTCGTTATTATTCATATAGTTGTTTTATAACAATTAGAATAAAAATAAAGGAATCATATACATCCCCGGGATTTGACTATCTTGGGTTGCTGGTACTACCATAAATAATATTGTTGAAGTACTGTACCTAGATTGGTTTTGTAGAAAAACACATTGTATTGTTACTCTCATAGCGTTTTATAAATATATGGAATTTTTTCCGATTATACGTTTTTTCTTGCTCATTAAATCTTTTATTGGAGAGTATTAATATCGTTACTTTCCAACTATAAATATTGACGTACAGTTAATCAACGATACGTTTTAAAAATGAATACAGATGAAGTTTATAGACTTGCTTTCTCACACCGTCACCGGGATTCAAATCAAAGAAGAATAAAATAATAATTCCACTCAATATTAAGACGTATGTAATATAATGAAAGTGCAGTCAATTTTAAGCTACAAGTGAAGAAGTATTAAATGTTTTTTATTTTCTTTTGATTGTTTAGAGAATGTTGTTTAGAGGAAAACAGAAGTCTTCACTTGTCATTAACATTTCTAAAGTAAACTATTAGAAAGAAGAAAAAAAGCATCTAGTCTAGTATAAATTCGAAAAATATGTTCTATTATTTACAGCTTAAAGCAGATATTTTGATTAAGTTTGCAGTATCTAAACTTCTGTGTCTCAGAATATTTTCGGAACATTCTCTTGTTGCCTGCACTTTGTAGTACGTTCGTATTCTTATGCGTTCAGAGACAGTTAGGGCCAAGAATGGGTATATGGGTTAGTGTGTTTATGCGAAAGAGAGCCTAGTGGCGATTGGAAATGGGTAGTGAAAGAAAGTCACTGACGAATTCTTAAAAATTAATCTTGGTTCACAGTGCTCTTGTTTTAGACAACACTTTACACCGGACGCACAAAATACTTGATAGTTCATTAATATACATCATTAATTTACATAACGTTTCGGGGAGATGTTTTCCCCATCTTCAGATATTGTAGGCTTCTTTTTGATGATTTAGTCATAAGTCCTTTGTGTGAGTACCATTGTATACATTATATTGCTAATAAGACACATGTTCAAACATTCAGTTAGATATATCGCGGAATAACACTTCATCATAACATGTTATTTAATTTTAAAATCTTACATTATTAAATTTTAAATTGTTACAAGTATAAACCTGCACGTTCATATGATGCATGTGATGATTGCGTTAAAATTATTTAACTTGTCAAAATTACATGGTATGATTGGTTCCTGTACATTTTTGAGTCATTCTGTCATCGTGTATTTTCTGTTGTTGGCCTCTAGCCTCTACAGAGTGAACTGAGGCTTATCTGTAGTTTGTGGTACCAGTTCACTTCCTGGTATGACGTATGCTGTGGTGGGGGAAACAAGGGTCGATAGTTACATTTATGTCTTTCTATGTTTCTTTATCATCCTTATAATGTATGCAATGGTACTCACACAAAGGACTTATGACTAAATCATCAAAAAGAAGCCTACAACATCTGAAGATGGGGAAAACATCTCCCCGAAACGNGTGCTGTGGTGGGGGAAACAAGGGTCGATAGTTACATTTATGTATTTCTATGTTTCTTTATCATCCTTATAATGTATACAATGGTACTCACACAAAGGACTTATGACTAAATCATCAAAAAGAAGCCTACAACATCTGAAGATGGGGAAAACATCTCCCCGAAACGTTATGTAAATTAATGATGTATATTAATGAACTATCAAGTGTTTTGTGCGTCGGGTGTAAAGTGTTGTTTAAAATAAGAGCACTGTGAACCAAGATTAATAATAATATAAGACATCACTTCTACCTAATTTAGAATTCTCAAAAATGTTTTTCGTTGTTTTCCTTTAAGATTTGCTGAACTTCTTTGAACTGTCTCTTGATATAAATGTTTACCCGCACCAACTGAAAAATGTGAAAGGATACTATGAAATAGTATTTTCATAATAAACAAAATGTAGCTACCTTTTAATGTGTTGGAACTGAGTATTTTACCAGAATTGGATAGAAGAAAATCCTATCAGAATCTCAAATATATTGTATTAATATTTCTTAAGTTGTGGTTGTTAGGTTCTTTTTCTCGTTTCATTTGTATTTTCTCGACAATTTTCATGTCGTACAATATTTTGACTGCGTCATGTTTTAATGAGTACCTTTTATCTAGGGGAATATCGAACAATGTATTTCCTTTACCATCCTTGTTGTAGTGAATGTTGTGAAATTATTCTTTCAATAGTATTTTTAAATATCAGATTTTTCATCTCATCATTGAGTTCTTCCATGAATGCAAATTATGTTTAGTACATACTGGAATTTCCGGTAAAAATTCCCTCTTAAAAATTGAAGAATCCACGGGAAAATGTTTTACTTCATCTTCATTCGCCTGCCACATTCATGCAATACAAAACATTTATTGCTCACTCCATACATTGTGAATCTGTTTGTTTTCCCAAAGTATTTCCTAATATTTCTCCTCACAACGTAAATAATCATGCATGATACTTATTGGTTGTTTGTTAATAAATGAAACAGTTATTGCATTCCTGCTTGTTGTGGCTCACCATGCTCACAAATTGTGTTCGATAACATTGAAATGTATTATTGCTGCATAAACACAAATATTACGCGTTTTGCTCAAATCATTCTTGTATCTCCTGAATAATTTTTAAAAGTACTTTTGAATCGACTTGTAATAGCAAGTGAGGCAGGTTATAATTGAGGAAAATAGAGTACCTCCTTCTGAACTATTTATTACAAAAAGTATTTTCGACCGTGTAGCGACCACCTCCAGTGCTGAATATAGGGATTCATGTGGCAAAGCTTTTTGCAATAAATAGTTCAGAGAGAGAGAGAGAGAGACTATGTTTTCCTTGTAAGTGAGGTATTTTTTTTCTGCAAAGGTTTTCCTGAATCACGTGTTTAACTTTCCTTATCTAATACGTTAAATAAACTTTCTGTTACTCTCAATCTGTTCGGTGTTTCCATTCATTTGGAAACAAAGGAACTGAAACTGAATTAGCATTGTCAGTTTTCTTACACCCAGGAAATGATACACCAATTTGAATCTTGTTGGAGATATGGCATAGCAATTAATGTTTTATTACAATCCCCCTTTTTCCACATCATTCTTATTTATATTTCTAAAATTGTGGTACCGTATGAAGATTATTGTCTGCACTGGAACAGTATTACAAACTAACATTTTTTTCTACAATTAGTCGTCAACCTTTAGTCGGAATGTTTTGGAGAAGTATTGATGCTTCTATATGGTTAATATTAGGGCGCTAATTTATAATTCCAAATTTGTCCCCTCCAGAAGGAGAAAAATAACTAAAGAAACTCAAGCAAATACTCCTCCTCCAAAAATTTCCGCAAAGACTGTTTTTGGAACAATGAATGGCTGGACTGTTTTTGTCTTATTTTTCGATCGTTCGTTCGTTAGTTAGTTGTTGTGATGTGTTGAACGTATCAAATCAATCATTTCATTTTTGACTCAATTTCTAACTTTTACTCATTCAATCTTAAGCATCAATCTCATCCTCCCAAACATAAGGGGTTCGTCTAATCCGTCCGTCCGGTTGCTATCGACACCTCCACCCCTTGTCCGCCCATCTTCCGCAGTCTGTTCTTTATTGCGACGTATTTGCATAGTCGCTAGCTCTCCTTTGCTTCTGCCCGCCGCCGGCAGAGCTCAGCATCAACGTCAGGGCTCCTTGAGGTTAATGACGACTTTCGGATTTTTTATTGGTCAAAAGTTGTTATATTCTTACTACGGTTTAGAGCGCAGGCGGTGGTGGAGCGGCTGGTGTTGGAAGCAGCCAATAACAAAGGTTTATGTGAGGTCGTCTTTCTGTGACGGAAGCTGCGAAGCTGGTGTTGGAGACTGCGGAGAGATGTATGAGAAGGAATAGAAACGGAGAGAAGGCGAGATAGGAGAGGCTCCGAAGATGAAGTGCGTTAAGATAATGGAGTTGGAGGGTTTAAAGTGAAGTGTCTATCATTGTGGTTAGAAATAAAAAAGAAACTAGAAAATACTTAGATTCCAACCAAAATAAAATTTAACCAATAAAGTAGGTTAAGGTGGCAGAAGAAACCTGACGGAAACATTTTAATTTTGTAGAAAGTATTTCAACAAATTTCGTGATTTGTTAATATGTAATGACGTTTGTTACGGATTAGTTTTTATGCGAACTACATGAATGGTTGAAAATAAAAATGTTATTAATTTTAATTAGAAATTATTCAATAAGCGAAATGGAACTGGTGAAGAAGAACATAGTTTTAAAATTTGGTGGACGCAAAAAAAAAAAAAAAAGGCTAGAGAAAATGAAAGGATTTAGGATTTCTTTACGTTTAATGGTATTTTTAATTTAGGTAAAATCCACATTACGAATTGTAGTTTATAAAACTCTTTTTTATATGAGCAGCATCCCTTGACATAGATGGTTTTCAGATGCAAGTGCGTACAAACCATCTGTATGTCACATTCAACTTGATCTTCCAATCTTTAAAGGATATGACGGTTTCTTCCTTGCCTTAATCCTTACCAACTTATAAAATCTGTTGTTTGGAGAAAATATACTTTTTAAAAAGTCTTGTTAACATGAGAACCATTCAGTATAGGGGTGTGTTCATCGTATACTACACTATCCCCATCATTGTTCTTTTTGTGTCACTGTAATTTTTCCATCCCCATCAAGGGAAAATTTTAGGAAACCCCTAAAACAATATTTGACCATCATTGCTTATGAGACACTTAAGGTTTCAACCACATTATATTATTTGTGAAGTATATTGTGAATCAGGTGTCTGTAATTCCTTGCACTGACATTTGGATGTATTCAATCCGCCCCATTATGTACTGATCTATTGAGTGCATTCGCCTTTTTTTAATGACGTAGACATTCGGAAAGTGCTGTATTTTCTCAAAGGTTGAGAGTACATCTTTTCCAACCGACCTTGATTGAAGTGAATAACACCAGTTCGATACTTCGTGTAAGTACGGAAGAAGTATTCAGATTTAATCGAACTGCCTTTCGCCACAGCGAGTTTCGCCAAAGAGACATTTGCTATTCACCAAAGGTAAACCAAAGCGACCTCAACCGAATCCACCTTTGCCAGAGCGACCTTCGCCAATCCGTCATTAGCGAAAATGACATTTATTGGAGTAAATTATTTAAACTGTCATATGTAATATGATAGACCGTAAGTTTTTCGAGGTGACATATATTAGCATTCCTTCCTTTATATCTACCAATCACAATCTTCTCACCTCTATTCCTGTATCTTCGTCGCAACACGAAATTCAATCTGACTCCCTCCACCACATGTCCTTCCACAAGTGCCAGCGCCATCACTGTAGTCATCGCTTCCCCGCCTCTGCTGCTGCTGCTGCAGGCAGATTGTAGTAAAGATGGCTAAGTGATACATTGAGGAGTAAAAGTTAACTTTACGCCCGTGCTACTGCTCGCGCTTGAGACGAGAGGTGCTGCGTATGCACTTTATCGTAACGTCGACCGAGAGATAGAAAGGGTGGGGGGATTCTGCCGAGGGACGGAATCGTAAAGAGCAGACTTCGTGGAAGACCTTGTGAAGGAGGTGGGGCTACTTTGCAGTGAGATCCTCTCGGCGAATGCTTTTGTTTTTTTGATCATGTTCTCGAATACCATGGAAGAAAACAGTCTTTTCTAGTAACACAACAAAACTTTAAAGAATTTTTTTTCATTTTATTTATTCATACGAATCTGAAATATTAGTCATAATTAAATATATGGAAGTAACTCTCGAGATAAGTTCAGTTTGCCACCATTTCCTCTTCGAACGCAATCTGTTCACAATGTACTGAATCCGTTTAACCGGCATCGGATCATCCGGTCCTCGAATAAACCGGTCTATTCCGTAGAACAGTATCTTTTATGTCTATGAGCGTATAATAGCTGGCAGGTAGTGACTCAAAACATTGTTTGATTGATCGGGATTTCCTAGAAATTAAAACGGAGTGACGCAACGTTAGGTGTGCAATATGTTTGTGTTGTGGAGGACCGAACGAGGGAGGGATAGGGAGTTCGTCTGTTTGATTCGCAATACATGGACAATATGTATGTACGAACATACATTTAGTTTTCAAAGATTATAAGTTCGTAATGCTTAATTGTTTCGTGTTCGTTTATGTATGTAGATACAATAACAAAATAAGATGAGTTGCAATGACGTCTCATTTGCATTTTTTACAATTTACCGGCCTATCAAGTAACCAGCCAGGATCTCAGTTCCCAGACTGGTTAAGAGAGGTTCTACTGTAGAAACATTTTATGCATTGTTTATGCATAATAATGCAATTTCTGTGAAGACATTGTTTATCTGACTTTAATATTTAAACAATATTTATATAGCAGCATTAACAATTCTTGATTTGGATGACGCTCGTCGTAGACGTCGGAAATGTGAAATTTTTGGTTTTAACCTTCCTGTGTTCGACATTAAACCCGCTTTATTTAAAATGAAGCAAATTTTCCTTTCACTATTTTACTTCCATAAAATGAAAAAAAAATTCTTTTGGTGTAAGGATACGCTTCATTGAACAAAAAGTGTAATTCTGGATCTCACTTCTATGGTATAGGTGTATTTGAGGGATTTTCTACACATACATTTCTTGCATGAACTTTAATGCTGTACCTACTTCTATGCCACTGTCTCTTCCATTTAATAGACGCTGAGTATACACTGATGACGAGTGTATTTTTATACCAAACATACATTGATGGATAGAGTTCCATATGCAGTTGAAGGAAAGTCATCAAACTATTTTTATTATTATTCTATCTTGGGGCGGTCTGTGTCGCATGCTTGAATAACGTCGCATTTAGCTGCTCTCTCCAAACCACATCCTCTTGTTGCTCACTCCCCCGTTCAAAAAAATCCCTTGCTCCCCTCTCCTTCATTATGAGTTCCTGCTGTGCCCAGTGGCTTGGAATATCCAGTGACCGCTTGACTGACTTCGGTCGGTCTCTGGACGAACGACTGACGACAAGGACAGTGGCTAATCAATTTTTTATTAAAAAAAACGGGAGGAAATCTATTGATGGATATGAAACGAGGAGACGGAAAGAAGAGGGAAAAAGAAATGCGAAATATATAATGCACTTTACAATGCTATATTTGAGAAATTAAATTAAAGTATAATTTTTAAATTATTTTGGGAGTGCATGAACATGATTAGTGTCTAGAAAGAGTAAGTGAAACGAGGAAGTTGTTATAACTATATTTCGTTAGATATTTGTTTGGAGACAGTCACATGTAGCAATGGAATACACCTTAACACGAACAAATACGTATTTAATTCTTCATTTTTACTACACCTTTTTTTGTACATTATCCCTTAGTCAGTTTAATCATATTCAACAGGCGTTTAGCACACACTACGTTTCAGACGTTCTTCTTCAACGTCCGTTTTCAGGCATCGGACAGCACCGGGATTCGAACCGGGGTGTTTTGGTTCCTTATGTGAGGACGCTACCACTGGGCTCCTGGACTCTGAAGAAGAACTTTACAAACGTAGTGTGTACCATACGCCTGTTAAATATAATTAAACAGACTAAGTCAATGAATAATGATCAAAATAGTTGGAATAAAAATGAATCTTCTACATCGCCGAGAAAGTCGTACGGAGAAATAGTTTAATTATTACACGATTTTCTATGAAAAAGTATTTTATGTTTAGATAAAAGTTCATGAAATGTAATGATTCTTTTGAAGATTAAATTCCTTATTTATTTTATAAATTCATTTATATTTTAAAATCGAATGAAATGATTAGCCTCATTCCTTTTTTGCTTTCCGTTGCTACTTATTATTTCTTTTCTTTCCTTAGTAATTATTTCATAATTTGATTTCTTTCCTTTTTTAAATCGTTTATTCACAGAGCTAATTTAATTTAGCTTTTCGGGTGGGGAGACGTTTTGCTTTATAGTGAGGGAATCTTAGAGCAATTTATGAACGTTCTGATGTAAACACAATTATAATAAAAATAAGCATAAGACAGACATAACTAGAAGAAAGTAAATTAATTCAATGATAGCCATAAAAATGAGGATATAAAGAAGAGGTGATGTTTAAGGAAACCGTCTGGTTCGCATTGAGGTTCGTGTATGTGTATTTGGAGGAACATAGCTATAATGGGTGCCACTTGATATTTTATTGAATTGATTAGTCGAATTTTTTAACATAATGAAAAAAATAATTAGCTGTTGACATTTTCAAAACTATAATATAGAAACAATTTCTCTCAGAAAGAAGATAACAAGAAAAAGTGAAATTTGGTGGAATAATTGAAAGTTAATGAATCTTGAATGAAAACTTGCTACGTGTTACTATATTGGTTATGTTCTTTCCCGTTCCTCTTTCTTCTCTTATTCCGCCTTCGTCATCCTCCTCTCGTCCATGGCAACCATGAAATGAAGTGTCTGCTGACCGTCGATTTGGCAGAAGGGGGAAAAGGGATGTCATCCGATAAGGGCTTTATGACTGTACATCAGTGTGCTGGTCACTTCCGCCCTTCACTGCCAGTGAGTGGGCCCTATCTCTACCTTCGTCGATATCCCCCAACCCCCTACACTTGGTTGCTGCTGCCTCTAAAGCTCCCTTGACACCACAGTGGAAACTCGCCTTTTGACCTTCCTTCTCTCCAGCTGTCTTAGTTTCCTCCTCTTCTACCTCCGGAACAGAGGATGGGCCCCTCCGGTGGCTAAGATGTTAGCATGTTTGCTCTTCACCAAATCATCCCGGGTTCAATTCCCGGCGAGGTCAGCAATAATTTATGGCTCTTCACATTAATGTCCCAGCTCATGTAGCTGTGACTTTTGAAAAGCGAACCCCCCTCCTTCTATCCAACTCATAGTGTGAATAATTATATTTCTAATCATTCTAACTAACCCCTCAATGTGGGTCTAGATGTTGGTAAAACCAGCTAACCGGCATACTAACAATAGCCTACCACCCAGCTCCTACCTCATATCCCTCCACATAGATAAGCTTCAATGGCATGCTACAATTCCCATTTACAAGTACTACAATAAAAAAAATAGAAACAGAGTTTCCATCTTGCTTTCATTCGTTATCGCTATCTTGTACTCCCCTCTCCATACTCTTGTCTGATCATTCTTAGGACTACAAGAAACGTAGAATAAGTGTGAAATTTTGAAGAGTATGCCTCAGTAATTAGCTTTGTGAAGGAAATAACTCGATTGTGATAGATCACGTCTACCTCCCTTGGTAGGGACTTACATAGACCAAGATGGGCAGTGGCTCGAAAGAGCAGTTACAACAGGATCTTGCCTTGCCATCAGAAAGAAAGACGAGGATAGAAAAGAAAATATACGCAGAGAAAGAAGCTGGAATGGTACCGTTACGTATGGAATGGCGGAAATGTGAGAAGAAAAAGTAAAAAAACAAAATGTCTGATCTCTTACTCGTATAGTTCCTGAATCATACAACACCGTATATTTAGAGTTAATATTTATTTTCCCCATTTTCATCTGCCTCTTTGCTCTAAATACTGGTGACCATCTAATCCTTACTATCCTCCTCTATCTTCCTCTATCCACTCCACCTCTTTCACTCAAAATCATTGGATGTGTGGACCCCAACCCCAAGAAATCAATCCCTGTCACAACTGAATCCTCATCGTGTTCTTCCTCTACTTCCATTCCATGCCATTCTACCGAAACATGCGCCAGTTGATCTGCCCTGACGCTGAAGTCAGGAGGTCTTCGGGCGGCCGAAGCTACATCTGCACATCGCGCACGTAACGGTCCATTCTGCAAGTGCTGATAATGTTAAATTGCTGCTCCGAACTGCGTCTGGCGCGCATCCGCCAGCGTGGAACCGCGTCAGACTCCACCATTTATGTTCTTGTGCTTTCGGGACTTTAGAATACCAACTGGAGGAATGTTGGTCTGCAGGATCTAAAGGACATAGTACATGCTCACACATACTCCAACATACCCGACATCGCATAATTGAATACCACCACGACAAAGTCGAATATCATTAAGATCATTGGGAATGCCGGAAATTATATTTCGTATTTTCTATAATTTCCTATTTTATGTCGATGTTGAATAAAATGTTCGATGAAATTGTTTTCTATTAATAATAATCTTCATGCTTTAAAAAAGAATTAAATTTTGTAAAATGTTGTTCTTCTGATGAAACTGAGTTGATTCGGGTAGGTATAGTTTGTTAATGTTTTATACTGTAAATTAGGCCGCATCAGTATAATGAACAGTATTTTCATTTAAACTGATATAATTCATAAAAACTAGAATATTAATTATATTAGATTATAAGATTGTTAATTAAGTTACCAATAATATTAAGCTTCGTAGAACTGGAATGCGATAACAAGAGTCCTACATACTTGATCAATTATAACATATTCGTCGTTGAATGAAAGCTCATTTATAACCATTAACACACCCTCATTTTGTGACCTTATCAAGTTATATAAAAAGTTACATTAAATTTTCGTCGAGTTTAAGAAAGGCTTAAATTCAGTCGAAAATATTCGAACGAAAAATAAAATTGTGCGTGGGGAACCATGATTTCGAGAGTTGAGCATTTATTGAATTTTGAGCTGAATAATATGTTCGTGAAATTTTCATTTAAAAAGAGCGCATATACGAGAAAAAGATTAACTGTATTTCTCCCTTTGAACGGCGATTTCAGCAATTTCCAACTAACGCTCATCAAATCATTCATTCTCTTTTTCACGTTCGTCCGTCTCTCCTTTTTATTACGGAGTCTCTTGTGCTCTCGTCTGCAATGAAGCTTAGTCAACAGAATGTGTCGATTAGTTTTAGATTTTTTCAGATTATTTCCTCATTTTCCCTGCGTTTTCTACACAATATACGACTATTAGTCAATAAGAAACTCTTGCAAGTTTTAGCCTCAAGACAGTCATGTGAAGTTTAGAACATTAATGCTTCTATTTGCAATGTTGAAACTGTTAAAAAGAATAGTTTGTCTGAATCAAGTAACTAAATAAAACACTTCGTCTTTCCCCGAATCACACAACGTATAAAGTTTCGATCACCTATGAGGTGCATAAATATTTTAAAAACTTTATATATATATATATA
>NNCF01126301.1:245883-269111 GCA_002313205.1 Laupala kohalensis
GCAAGAGTGTGTTGCAAGTGACAAGTTATATCCCGGTATAAATATATTATTAATTTTACTTGTCCTCCAAATATCTCTGTGTATATATTTTTATGTCTTTGTTCGGGGTAGTGGGAATATTTGAAAAATAAATGAAAAAATATACGTATACTTTTAATTAATAAATTTTAATTTGAGGTTGAAAGATGATGTAGTTTTTTCCTTTCCAATGTGAGTTGGATGGTTTAAAATAAAGGTTGGGAATGTTGGTTTGCGTAGCGGGTGGAATGTCAATAAAATTCACACGCATTGGATGACACGAGTCCAATTTTTTGCTTCTACCAATTACCCCTATTCTAGATACGCAAATTCTTTTTTTTCCACCGTTCGATTTCATCGGACGCATTGTTTAATGTTCATGGCGCGAGGGCTCTCCAATGGCATAGAATGAATCGGCTATTCCGCTCTGAACTAATGTGAAGAGTGGGGAGAATTCGCGGATCAAATGCAGAGTATTGAGCTAACTATATGGGAATGAACCTGGAATAAATATCAGGGAAATTTTAGATTCAGATGCTAATGGCTTGAGGGAGGGATATTGTGATTGTTTATTGTTGATTTTTGAAAACGTAATTTTGTTTGGGTTTAAGTATCAAAAATGTATTGGTTTTGTAAATTGAAATTAGTGTTAATTATGATTTTGCATTATGTGAGTTGTTTTTTTAAGAAATTAAAATAGCTTTTTATCTATGTTTATAAAAGAAATTTAAATTGTAAAAGTTTACGAATGAGCTTCATGATTGATACCATTTTTTTCGTTGTATTTGCAGTAATAGTTGGATTACAGAAAATATTTTGTAATCCAACATTATTCATTGTATTCAACTTCATGATAATATTAAATGTATTTAATTGTATGACAATTTTTTTGCTTTTGAAAATCCTCTCTCTCCGGGTGGATGTAGAGATCCTTGTGAGCATAATTTTGTCCATTTGATTGAGCTAAGTTCTTTACTTTTCTAGCAATGTGTTCCAATATTTCACAGATTTTTTAAATAACAACCTCAATTTTGTAACTCATTTATTATGTTATTTCTCCATAAGTTATCAGGAGGACAACTAACAAATTGAAAGATAAGTCGATTGAATTAAATCACAACGTATAGATAGTTTTCTTTCCTAATTCATCGCAATAAAAAAATTTTACGCGAATGTTTTTGGATTGAAAAATTACAGACAAAAATAATCAGCATTTGGGAAAATTTAAACATTCTTCTGTACGCTGCAATTTTGCAATTTTCTTTAAAGCACTATCTGAAGAAAATATTTTTGTTGTGTTTTATGTACCGAGGGAAATATTACTAATATTGATGTATTGTGGTTTCATGCAACAAGTGCTTCCAAACGATTCAGTTTTCTAGCTAACAAATGTTGCGTTTGAATTCAGCCAGAGTAAATATAATTATGGTCGAACCATTAAATACCATAGTTGTAGCTCATTGAATTTTTGAAATACTCTCCGAAATACTCGATCCGTATCTGTGATATATTGGTCTCATTGTTTATTTCCATGTCTTTGTACACAGTATTAGGGATGACTTATGAAGAAAGTACGTATGTATGATAAGGAAATGACATTCATAACGAAAAAAACAACTATCAGTTACGGTCTTTTTTCGAACGATCGACTTCAAACTCTAGTCGAAACATAGTGTAGTAGTAAAACACATAAGAAATATGTTGTCAGCGTCAATAATTATTTATTTGTCTATCATTATTATATAACGGATGTAAATAGAAACTGTAGTTTATTTTCAACGATATTTAAGAACTTTAAACTATTGTTAGTATGAGAAACCACTACTACCAACCGTGAAGTAAATATTAATAGTCTGGTCCCAGGTCCATATTAAAGTTGCTGGTACGCTTAGTGTAGTGTAGTTGCATAATGGTTTGCGTTAACCGTGATATATATTTTTCGTGATGCTCCAGACAGTTCTGTATGGAGATTCATTCCTATTGCAATGGGGTTGGAAACGGCGTGGGTGAGCTGACAACGCAAAGTTTGACAGCTCGACTGTGACGTATTTTCTCCTCTCGTCTGTGCTGAAACCGCATTTCTTGGTTGGACTCCAGAAGAAAAAGTCGCTGCTACTTTCTACGTGGATGAAGAATGAAATTCACATTTGAGCAGATCTTGCATTTTTATATCTTTAAAAATTTGACTAAAAGTCATTTATATCTTGTATTGTAATCTTGTTTCTGAAACGCTCAGCGCCTCTTAACTGACTTTAGATTCCTATCTCTTAAAAGTGAAAAACAAAGTTGTAAATATAATGAATATAAATAATATTTTATTCATTCAATGTATTAAGTATTAGTAAAATTGTTGTTCTCATTTGAATGATACGTTGTAAATTTTATTATACCCAAAAGTACACATTAATTAAAATTCTTTTTTTTTTAATTTGTGAAAGAACTATATACTTTAGGTAAGAAAGATTAAATTGTGATTAATATTATAACCAATTCTAAAAGTCATCGATTGTTTCTCTTATTTGATGAATTAATGTGTTTTTGAAACTACAAAACTATTCGTATATGATCACGAGTAAAAAGTCCATTGTTTTGTTTGATGTTTCAAGTTCAGCGAGTGAGAATAATTTATCAATTTACTCAACATTCTCCCAGAAATTTGAATTTGTCGTTCAGTTCTACGTAAATGTTTTCTTTGTATACTTCACTGAAGGAATTATTTGATGGACTTATTGATGAAGATTAATTGAGTTGTGGTAAAAACAACATAAACATTACATCTCGACTTGTTATATTTCCTTAAGGAAGAGAAAATAATTCTATTCGTACTAGACACTAGAGCGAATTATAGCGGTTTCTTTTCTTTTTCTTTTTTTCTTTTCTTTTTTTCGGAGACTCCAGGCGTGTTTATGCAATACGTCATACACATCTACCCATTGTGTTGCATAGCAGTTGTGGACTCCTCACACAACCCACCGTGACAGTCTTTTTTTTTTTAATTGTAATATTTGTAAATGCGAAATGTAGCGTGATATTGAAGCTTATCTATATGAGGCGATAGGGGGTATATGTGGGGGTTATTGTTGGAAGGTGGACTTAGCTGGGTTTACCATCAACTTGACTCACGTAGANGGGGGTTATTGTTGGAAGGTGGACTTAGCTGGGTTTACCATCAACTTGACTCACGTAGAGGTGTTACTAGGAGTAGTTAGTAATATTAGGATTGTATGAGTATGAGTTGATGATAGAAGGAAGTGGGTTCGCGTTTAAATTGTCACAGCTATGATCTAAACCATGGAAGTGAAACGTTACGACCTTTTTGTCTTCGCCGAGAATTGAACTCAGAGCGACTCAGTGGCGAGTAAACATGCTAACACTGAGGTTGAGGTACTTCTCTTTTCTGAAATAAAAGTAGAGAAAAGCCATTTATTTTATTTTGTGACTTTATCACCAATCTAAGTTAGAATCTAAGCAGTAGAAAACACGGGCGTAGAGGAGTATCCTCAATTCCAGCGGTTGTGTAACTCACTCTTGTACTGTGGAGCAGTTGCATCTGCGAGGATAATTGGATTGTGTGCTGTGTTCTTGTTTCGTGCGAATTAGAGAGAAGAGAATTTGATTTTCACACATTGTGTTGCTGGGAATAACTTTGGACGGCGCCGCGAGTGAGCGGGGTCCGTGCCGAGGCTCTTGAATTGCAAAAGCTCTGGCGCTAACACAAGGACGGCCTGCATCGGTGCGGTGATTTATCATTCGGTGTTCTAAACACACGCTAGCACGCACGGTTCTATAATTGAGCAGAAAGATCTACTAGCCCTACTTTTTACGGGGATGTCAATGCCTTCTTTGTGCATTTGTTTGAGAGACCCCTTGCTGTTGTAACGCAAACTGCTGCATAAGAACATCGACAACACCGTTTTATTGTTTACATGTGTGTCTAGGAATAAAAGGGCGTTCGTTTCGATTTTGGTGTATCCCGAGGCTCCAAAATCGGAAAAAGAAAAAGAAGTGTTATCTTCCGAGTAAGAATAGTAACTTTGCCTATCACACGTCTAAATCAAGAGTCAGCATCGGTGAATCTTAATCTCAGTAAGTTGGTTTGTTAGTTGGTAATCATTTCTTTATCTCTGAATACTATAAAGTCTATACATTTATTCTAAATCTATTATGAAGAACGTAGTTCATGCAATCCACTGGCGTATTCCTTACAATTTCTATCGATTGGGT
Organism: Laupala kohalensis; assembly: GCA_002313205.1. NCBI lineage: Eukaryota > Metazoa > Arthropoda > Insecta > Orthoptera > Trigonidiidae > Laupala > Laupala kohalensis. The sequence goes on from NNCF01126301.1 coordinate 250,126, forward strand.
TTTCACGTCTATATTGATATAAACTACGTGTATTGTAGATGTCAATGACGTATTTGTAGTATGTCTGACATAAAACGAGAAAAATTGTACTCACTGATTTTTTAAAATAATGATAGAAAGTAATAGAAAAGATCAATTATCGGACTTTCAGTTAGGACAGCTCTATTTTATGGGACTGATTTTTCTTTTCAATTTTTTTTCCTTCGTATTGATCAACGTCTCATCCTTCTTTTGTTTCATGTTCAGCAAATGATTCGTTCTACGAAAATATAGGGATATACAAATAGTGGTTTTGGTTATTTGCTCTAAACCACCATAACTACAATCATGTGATTGAAATCAATATATTGGATTTTACAGTTCAGAACTTACAAATATCTCTCTCAAAATGAACGTTTCTATAATCCGCGCGTTTGAAGAAAGGGAAAACTTGCCCTGTTATGACTCGTTTGCTTTTGTTAAATACTAGTGTTGTTTAGTCAATATTGGGTTAATTTTGTAAATTAAATCGAATGTCTTTGTGATAGGGGTTTGGATTATTATTATCTGTAATTGTAAATAAATATTTTACGACAAATGTTGGGAACATCCACATTTTGGAGGCGGAACTCTATATGTTCACGATGTTTGTTTCTGTTCTACTATTTCAAGTCGATAGAGATAAAGTATTTTTGTAGTGGATACATTAAGTGGAAAGTTCAAATCACAGACTTTTAGATTTTAACTGTTCTAATGAATATTTAACACACGTTTCTAATTATGTTACAAGTTGAATAATGCTAAATGAATTTTGGTTGTGTGTTGTAGAGAAAAACAAACAGAAATGTGGTAATAAACTATTGAATCGTGGAGCAATGTTTTTGAAGGTATACTAGTTTTCCCTATGAGTTTCACCTAATTGATTAATACGTTAATTAACACTGGCACAAAGAACTCTAATGACGTTGACGAGCCCTAAAGCCCCACAAAACACACACACACACTGACACATCACGTTCTACATGATAGTTTTACTTGTCTAGTTTTCAAGCTGAGGTCGATTTACATTGCAACCATAATGAAATTCGCAGTAGGTTTCATTCCTACTCACTGGAGAGTTTAATTTCAACCTATGTTTTTAATCTGAATGGACATGTACTTCTGTAATGTAATTTTAAAAAACATTTCTTTATACCAGTTTACGGTATGTTAGTGAGAAATTCGATGACACAGTGATCGTAAGATCCTTGGTTATTGGTCCACAGTGGAACTAATTAAAATGAACTTAATATGACGGATCTAGCTATTGTACTGAGAGTTAATTTTTGTTCTCGATTTTTCGCAGAGTGGTTTGCAGTTGATGAACAGGAAACAGATTTGTATTAGATTGAGATGTTTTTGTACAAAATATTTCCTGCATTCATTTGTGTAAGTAATGCTAATGTAAGCCAGATAAAAAAATTGCGAGAAAAGCAGGGAACGATTACGGGGTGTGTTGTGCATACATACTAATATCAATTGTATATAATTAAACATATACTAAGCTAATGATTCCGGGTTTGATTCCTGTGTCACCATTTTAACCTGTCTGAAGTTATTATCTCTCTTCTTCCACATCTTTCTACAGTGAAAAGAGATTTCCACATCTTTGTACAGTGAAAAGAGATTTGAATATTTTGTGTAAATTATAACCATTTAGAATACTTTTTCATGACGATTACATTCCAAGACGTAAAATTTCATCATTTAAACATTTTGTAGAATTGAAATCTGTATTCAAATATTTCTGTTTTAATTTCAGGTGAGTTTTGATTCCTGTGACGAAAGCGCTGGGCGCTGTAGTAAGGTAGGACCAGCCTTCATCGCACACGTGCTTTATATTACTGATACACCAAGATGAAACAACATTCTGTTGAACCAAAAGAAACTAAATGCTCGTAATTAGAAGCGAAATGATTTTGTGAACTTTATGTATATAATAAATTCATATTACTGACTTTCATTTTTCGGGAGTTTGTGACGTTTATAAATTGGAAGATGTATTGAATGACGTGGAGCTTAGTTCGTTTTTGAAGTACGCTATATCCTGTCTTGTGTCTACGGAAGGATAGGATCGGTATGAAAGGAATGTTGTTTCATTTCATGGAATTAATGAACAGAATTATATCTCATTAAGATGTTTTAACTAAATACATTCAAGTAAAAAATATGTGTGATAGAAAACAGTTTTAAATAAAAATAATTCAGAGCGAGTTCCTGTCAACGAAGATAGGTGGTGTACCTGAATACAATACTTATCCTCAAAATTAATTCTTCTCATTACTTTTACCAGAAGCAAAGAAACAAGCACATTAACTTGTCATCCAATGATATCCTTCGATAGTTTTGGGAAAACGTATTCTCGTAGGAGACTACGAGAGAGAGAGAGAGAGACTGCACCTGCATATCGGGTACAACTGGGAAAGATAAGAATAGTGTAATAATATATTAAACATTGTATTGTAATGACAAAAATATCAGTTACGTAGGCATCGGTGTCATCTTCAATGATGACTGAAGATTATTGCATAAATCAGGTTATAATAATAATAATAATAATAATAATAATAATAAGTGCCTTTATTTGGCGAGACTCAGACCTTAACGTCTGCTCTTCCGTCTAACCATTTTAAAACATTTACATTTAAAATACAAGATGAAAATTGGGAGGATCGTATTTACATTTACATTTCTGGGGTTCGGGATGATTAGAGAATTAAAGATTTTTATATTATGCATTTAAATAAACACGTGAAAGAGATATAGTCTTGGTAAACGTGATATCCACGATCCGAATACTCGCTAATCCGTATGACTTATGCGTACAGTTGAGAAGCCCCGTCATAAGAGAGGAGCCCGATCATGCTGGACTGATCTCCTGAAGTGGGGATTGCATCAAGTACGAGGGAAGTCGCACGTACGCGATCCGAGGGAAGGGTTCATCCCCGCGTGTTGATCTTCTTGTTGCGTTGCATCCCTTCCCTATCCCTAATCCCTCTGGAGCCGTGCAAGCGTGCACAACGCGCTCTGGAGGAAGTGTCCGGCAAGGGCGGTGGAGGACTGGTGGCAGCGGCAGCATTGCCACCTATTTGCGATGCCTGTCAGATAGATGGTGTTTGCGTCGACCTCTTCCAACCCTCCATCCACCCCTCCCCCCCCCCACCCCCGCGGCACTTTCTCTCGCTCCGTCGGCAGTGCGCTCGACGGAGCGTCTAACAAATAAACAAACAAGGTCGCTACTGTAGTGACGGACAAACAACACGGGCCAGGTCGCTCGTTGGGCAACTTGCGAAAGGACGATAGGGCTCGAGTGGGATGCTAGGGGAAGGGATGGGCCTACTCAAATACTCGGTTGGATTTGCTAACGATGCGGATTTTTTTTTTCATTTCTAAAAGCATGCACTCATTACGAGTCCTTGATTGGAACCTTAGTGAAAATGTAAGATTTTATTCATCACTATTTCCTCGCTATAAAAAAATAATCTGTCATGGGTTGCTTTTAACACCAAAAAATCACGCCGATATTGAACTCATTTGAAAGGAGGATAATGAGCCGCTTAATTAAAAGAAGAGTTTAATTTTGCACTAGAAGTATATCTCAACACAACTCATCTAGTTCTCTCCATACTACTCGCCAAATCCTCAACTCCAGTCAGTAGACGATTGACGGAATTTCTGACAAATATGCTAAAACTATTGTGTTATGTAGTCATTAAACTTGGGTTCTATGTCTAGGGTCAGTTTTCATCACGTGTGGTTTCTGGAAATGGACTGGGAAATACTAAAAAAATGTCATCCTTATCTTCCTCCTTTGAAATCTTTTTGGAAGTAAGGAAGGGACTAAGGGAATAGAAATTAAAAGTTTTCCGCTGATTGCTCAATAGGTGAAGTTATTGCACGTTTCTTTAAGTACAAGACTGCATGTTCGGTGCTAAACTAAAAAAAATATCGACCTCATCATCTTTCTCTCTTGACATCTCTTTCAGGATTTCCATTGGTGCCACGTTAGGTCTATCACTTATAAGAGCCTATTATTCGTTACCCCGCTATTCCTCCTTGTGGACACTGCGCGCAAGTTCATGCACTCGTCTGCACTCTGTGTGTTCTCTCTCCGCATTCGAGCGGAACATTTGCGGAGCGCAACGCGAAACCGTGAGTGGAGGAACAAGCGCGAAATGCAGTGTGGCGTCCGTCCGGCGGCGACGCGTGCCCAGTGGGAAGGGAAGCGATGGGCTAAACAGCGTTCACAACCGGGAGGCTGGGTGATCGAAACCCTGACGACGACGACGACGTCGATGTCTCTCACCGGGGAATCAGCACTTTATCTAACGCGCCGTTGCGTCCTGTGCAAAGAGTGAGAGCGGCTTGAAGGGTGGGAGTGTGTGCTTCTGTGTTGTTGCCGAGAATAGAGTTTGCTGAAGGAGAGCTGCGACGTTGGCTCTCATTGCGTGGGTGGACTGACAATTGGTTATGTTTGATTGACAATTTGGAGGGATTAGAAGGTGATTGATACGTAACTTTATATTTGTCAATTTTATCGAAAAGTTTCGATTCAACACTCGACAAAAAGCGTACGGATACAGTTGCAAAAAGAAATCAATAAATATTCCATGCAGTTTGTTTTTCAAAAATTTCCTTTAATTCACACATCATTTATGTTGCAATTAATATAACTTTTTGTATGAGGATTGTGCATCATTTTCCTCGTTTTTGAGATTACCATACTTTTTAATTAAGTATTCTTTGGAAAGCCTTTGAGTCACATCGTGTCGTAAAATTCGATGCAAACAAACACGAGAACGCTCGACATCGTGTAAGTATGTACGAAGTATACAACATTTATACAAAGCTTGATTTCTTCATTACACTATCCGCTGACACATTATATTAGAAAAGCTATTAATTCATCATTTAAATCATTTTAACACCCTTTCTAAATCGGGAGAGTGCTTATAAGAAACTGCTTAAAGGAAAGGAAGTTAATGATGGTTTGGAATGCTTTTCAAAAATATTCTTTTCTTTATATTTCGAAAATAATTAGTTAAGACCGATATTTATTTATTTGTTTTTTGTTTTAATTTTTTTAATAAATTGTAATTAAATCCTTTTTCAGTAACCTTATGAGTGAATTGGTGAATGAAGCAACACACATAGATTTAAAGGTAAATTTAATTACCGTTAATATCTTTCCAGGCTACCAGAAAGTACGTCCACCATAAATATCCTATGAGAAGTTTTCTCTCACTACACATATCCCTGGAGACATGGTATGATATACATCAGAACCGTACACCTTTGGCGTATACTGACCCTAATCTATTTCTTCCTCAAATATCCTTCGAAAGAAGAGTTACCTCGTTCCACGAGATTCACATTCCACTCTCGAATCGGGTGGATTTCCGTTCATGCTGCGGCATATCGTAAGAGCAGTTAAGTGGCTCCATCAATATCTGTTCGGAAGTTCGTCAGAGCGGCTGGACGTAATCTCCGCACACGCAGCCAGTCGCCTCGCTCTCTTTCCCATCGAAACCGAAAATTAATATCCTCCCTGCCTCTCTCTCTCTCTCTCTCCCATTCTCCACCCCCCGGCCTCCCACTCCCACCCCCGTGACTTCCCTCGCGATCACGTTCACGGGAATCGCATCCATCACGCAGCGAAGTTAGCTCCTCGACGACGAGGGAATAATTCGCTCGGGGTCCGCCAGAGGCGCTGATGTAGACAGGGGAATTTCGGAAAGAAGGTGCGCGTGAAGGAGTGAGGGGAAGGAAAAGTTTGTGTGCAATGTCAGTTGGAGATGCTGTTTTAATGCTATTATTTAAGAAAATTGTGCAGGTTTATGCATCACTAGACCGAACTCCAAATATCATTTTGTTATAATTGAAAGTTCAGTTTCTAGTTCTTTAAAATTGTAAAACATAATTTTCACAAATCGATCTTGGAAGTAGTTGCTAGGACATTATTGGTCATTTTTTCACTATAGTTTCCATAAATCCTCAGTACAATGCATAAACTTGATTTTAATTAATTCATTTTATTGACTTTTGAGATGCTGGTAATCACTAAAAGAAGGTAAGCGGAAAGGGGTGAGGGGAAGAAAAAGTTTATATACGCTGTCATTTGGAGGTTTTGAGAAAATTGGGGTTTTAAGAAAATTGGGCAGTTTTATCTATTACTAGACCAAGCACTTACAAGGACTAATCATTTTGAGATAATTGAGACTTCAGGTTATAGCTGATTAAAATTGTAGGATTTTGTCTTTACAAATTTATCTTGGAATTAGTTTAAAAATTTGTCCCAAGCTCCTCAGGTGCCCCTGGGGTTCACGGAGGGTAGTGTCCCGCAATTACAACGTCTGGGCACTAGGAGGAGGAGATGTGACCAGCATCTCACTCCGGTCTGTTTGACCTCAGGATAGACCCGCTACTCATTTTACAGCAGTCTGACTAGATCTGGGATGTTGAGGTGTGATGACTTGGATGTTGTTTTTAGGACATTATTGACTATTTCAGTTCTCGTAATTTCCCAACAGAATGCATAGCCTTGATTTTTCTTAATGCGTATTACTGACTTTTTAGAAACGGCGTTTGAACTCGTAATGCGTAACTGTGTCCACTTATGAAGTTTAACATGTAGTTTACTCGTGGGTATACCGAATCAGATATACCTATAAGATTTTCAATAAGAAAATTAGAAATATTTGTTGTGGAATCTTGACTACTGATGTCAGTTTAAAATAATTATATTAAGTACTCTACTGTTAGGTCAAGAATCCTTGAATGACCGTTTTTTTAAATCAGCAAATTAAAGGAGCATTATTCAATTCGAAATCTTTTCTGACTTCTTTGTATTTATTCGGTTGCATTATCAACATAACATTATTATCCTAAATCGATAACTCACAATAATTGAGTTCGTCAACAATTAAAATCTATAATACAAAAAAGTTATTATGCATTAAGACAGAATGGGCACTTCATCGGTCCCTTGAATAAATTTAATTGCCTCAAAAACTTCGACGGCTTATACCTCATTATGTAACAACAATAGAAGGAGAATAATGAGTTAATTACCCGCAACTTCTTCTTCTTCTGCGAGTTTCATTAAAATAAACGTTTGAACCTTTGACAACTATTTTGTGAGGGAGAGATATTTTGATGAAGATATCACGTAGAAGTGGAAGGAGGTGGAAGTTTAAATTTATTTCATTACTTTTGTATGACACTTGCAATTTTGTGTTAAAACGAGGAAATGATAATGACTTGCCTTTATGCAGGTGAGAATACTCGTGTATGCAGCTTAAGTAGAAGAGGGAATGGAATAGGAAACCGTGCCCTAGAGAGTGATGGCTTGAGTGATGAATGTTGACGCGTGGGGAGTTGGATCGGGTGAAGGGGTGAAGGGGGAAGGGGGGAACGTCACGACGTCACCTCGTTCGTCCTCTTGCCTCGATTTCCTTTCTCATCCCTTTGCATCCTCGTCCCTAGAAGTCGCTGCACGATCAACGTCCTCATTTCATCGTTGAGTCCCCAGGTAATTGAGTTCACACTCAGAACGGGTTCCTTGGCTGTTGGGAAGGATTTCTGGGGAGCGGATGGAGTTCGAAGGATCTTGACATGGTGTCGATAAAAATGGGGAGGAGGAGGAGGATGTGACTGATTGCGAAGAAAAAGGATGACAGTTTCTCCAGATACGCAGGTGTTGACGAAGGGGTTCCAAGATCACTAAAAATGTTTCATTCATTGTCTTTTAGTAACTTTTCAGTATTATCATGTCTTTCTCATCAAAGGTCGGACAAAATACATAAAAACTATTTGCAATCGGGTTATCAAACCACACCTTTGACTAAAGAATTTCGGAGTACTATAGTACACCAGCCAAATTAAAAAGAAAATCGTTGTATTAAAGTCAAAGGCTGAACAGGGCCCGTAGGTGCGCAAGGGGTTCGCGGAGGGTAGAGCTCCGCAATTACGCTCCGACCGGTTTGACCCCAGGATAGTCCCTGGTACTCATTTTACAGCAGGATGAGTTGGCCTGGGACTCATTCTTGATGTTGAAGTATGATGAAAAATCCCCTCATCACCGGTTATCGAACCCCGACCAACCAGTCAGCAACTCAGCGCTCTACACACTGAGCCACGCTGATTCTACTAAATTGTATTTATAAATAATATATTTTGTTGGATCGTGAATGGAATTTATGGTTTGTTTTGTAAATTGATTGTTGTCAATAAGAAAATTATTATTCATTCTTAATTAGTCTGTGCTATATTTTTTCAATACGATCAACGGATCCGTTCGTTGGATACCCTCATGTGTCCTGCTTAGATACGAGTTGGGGATAACGAAAAACTCCTTTTTAATACGGTGTTTATCAAGCTTTCACAGCGTGACGCATGAGAGAAAGAGGTTTCTCTCTTAAGTTTGTTTCTTTCCTTTTTCTTTTCCACGCACTTGCCTTGTGTGCATCAGCACTGTTGACTTGATAACACGGGCTCGCGACTTTTCCGCACACGAAGTAATGGACGCAATTTAAAAAAGGGAAAACATGCAAATGAATGGGACGGCGCATTCTTTGTCTAAGCGCGTCGCCGCCCGCACATATTAGAATTTTAATGAGATTCCTCGCAAAGCGGGTTGAAATATATAGATATATACTTGGCTTGCATGTAGGGGAAAAGTTGCTTGTCCTGGAAACTTGGACGAGGTACGATGGGTTGGATATGCAGGGGGTGAGGCGGAATAAGGAGATAATGCGGAGCGGATGAATTCGTCTTTTAGCGTTGACGGTTGGCTTATTACCTACGCTTCCTACGTCGTTTGTGTTTTTAACTGTGAAGAGAAGCTGGTGGGGGTTTTATCTTGACGTTGAAATTGCTAAATTAAGAGGGAACATTAACTGTTAAGCATTATATGAATTTAAGGTCTCAGAAAAGAGTTTTAAGTCGAAAATAAGTATTATATTGATTCGTTTCGTGAAAGCAGGGATCAGGAAAATATTCAAGTCTGTCAATAGAGATTTACTTGCTATTGTTGCAAATATGTAATTAATTTAATTTCGAAACTTTCATTACATCTCATATTTATTTCCTGTAAGGGTGTGTGACTTACGTCTTCGGCAGTTAGACCTGAATGGAAATGAACTATGGTTGTGGAAGGACGGTATAGTGGTTAACACCTCTGCTATCAAAGTAATTCCGTGTTCGAATCCCATTTGTCACCTCTTTCACCTGTCCGAAAGATCTCGCTTTTTTTTTCCATGTGTAGGTGTACGAAAGAAATATGTGCGTTTCTTACGTATATTGAAATAAAAAAGCCAAATCTACCTCGGCGAAACGTTCACGAACCGTCTCTCAAAAGAAAATCGTAGAAATAATCGCAGAGGTAGGGCGATGTAAAAGTGTATGTGCAAAACGAGCCCCGCCAGCTCCCAAGCACTCTGCTCTCTCTCTCTCTCTCTAGAGTGTACTAGAGAGCAAAGCGTTTTAGTCACGCTGGCAGCCGCTTACTCTGCGCCGTCACCGTGGCCGCCTTTTCCACCCTCCCCCAAAACCTACTGCCATCACACGACGACGTCACTGCCACTCACCACTTATTCCCCTCCGCAAAAAGACGTCCACTCTCCCCGAAAAGACTCTTGGACCCCGCAGCTTTGCGGCTAATGTAAAATATCCATTAGCACGTCGACGTCGCAAACACGTTCACCCCTTTGAGTCCATGCGGTGCAATCTCGGAGAGATAGTTTCCTCACCCTCCACAAACGGGATGCTCAGAAAGTGAGAGCGCTACCGGGGAACCCCCCGCGGAGACAGCGCCGCGGTGCGGTACGCGGGCGTAATGAGGAAGCGATAAGCGGTGATGCATGCGCGAACGCGGTCGGCGTTCTCATCCTCACGTCTCTCCCGGCGTCCTCACCCCGGTGTGTGTGTGTGTGTGTGTGGCGGGGTTCGCCCCATCCTCGATCTGTTGGAAGCAGCGGGTCTCAACCGCGGGCCGGAGACCGCCGCTAAATCTGAACGCGATACGAGCGCCGCGGTGCGGTGGCTCCTGCAAACATTCATCTCTGCGCTTATCTGTTGGGGAAGGTAGACGTTGGAGCGGGTGAAAGACGCTTGCGAGTGTTGTCAGGGAGAGTGTAGGTTCTGTTGGGGCTGTGAAAGATGGGATTGGGAGGGGGCGGGAAGTGGCGTGGAAGTATTTCACTTTCGGGGCAACAGTTGGCAGAATCTTGAATGAACTGGAAGTTGACGTTTATCATATTGAGGAATGTAGCAATTTACCCGCACATAAATTACGCGTCATTTCGAAAATAACAAAGCTTTCTTCGTAAGATGAGAGAATGAATGGTACACTACTTTTAGAATTAGAAGTTCACCATATCATTTATTTTATAAATAACTATTGATGGGAAATATTCAAGTAGTACGAATAATTTAAGAAACACTACTTACCCTCCACAGTATTATATTCTGTTAATATTGAAAGAAAAAAAGGAAACCTACAAGCATTTTGACGTAAGATAATTGTAATGTGCTTCAACTATTGGTATTTTAAATGTTAAGTTTGGAAGTATTTCGTGGCAAATAATAATTTGTGTATCCTGGTTGCAAGTGATATTCCTTTTCAAACGTTTTTCATGAAACATATATCAAAAACTAATTTCGTTTTGTTAATGAACTACATATTCGTAACGAAGCAACCCATGAATATCTAGAAATCTGGTAGAGCGTGGAGTAGCAGAGAGGAGTTGTAAATCCGTAAGAAAGAATTCCTTTTCTGTCAACTACGAAGGCAGACAAGTATCAACATGTTAGGGTTGTGTACCACACCATTTAGAAAGCCAATATATCTATACACCAGACACCACTGACACTTCACACGGTGGAAACCAACTATATACCTAACCTGTAGCCTGTCGTTGTCTTGGCCGTAAAAGAGGGACGACGCACAAAGAGTGAACAACATTGGACCGCTGACTTTTCTCGTGTTCCTCTTCCACCTCTTTCTTCCTCTTCTTCTCCTCCTCTTATTCGCTTCCCACGGCGCCTTCGGGGCTTCCCCCAAGCGATGGTGGCGCTGCTACTGCACCCGACGCCCGCACCGGGCAGTTCATTTCGCGCGCAATAAAAATGTCTTGCGTCCGCCACTCGCCACTCGCGGGAACGTATATTGCGCCTTCCCCGGAGACAAGTCGCCTCGCCTCCCTCACTTGTACTCACGTATGCACTTCGGCCCTTCATACTCACTCCCTCTTTCCCGAGAAAAAAAAAAAAAANGTGCGGAAGAGGAGATGTAGATTCGTCGCGGTTGATGTGTTTGTGATGTAGTAATTTCTGGGTGCGGACACTGTTCACATTAGTATTGGATTCTATTTTTTAACATTACGAGTTTATATGTTGATTGTATTTACTTAAATGTAATGATATAGGTACAGTACAAATATTGTCTTAAAAGTAGTAGCTACTTACAAACGAGTATACAGTATGTTCCATAACTCCGCGTAAAATTAATAGAAGAATGAATATCTATTGAACTTTGAACATCTATAACACTTTTTCCTACTAAAGAACTTAACATATATTTTGGTTACAATGTTTCAGTGTCATTTTATCTCCTTCACGAGACGTTTCCGGTCATGTGTACTTTGATATATTGTAGCTATCAATGTGCTCTCTCATCACTCCAATTGTTTACGCGGGGTTCTGCTACAATTTGTATATTGTCGGCTGTCCATACGAAGGATAAATAGTGATGATTTGACAGAGCTTATTAGTGGACGATATAAAAATGCATTCATTTGAGAAAATTTAATGAATTATTTAATAAGAAATGAAATATAAATGCGAATAACATGTTTATTTACACACAAAGTATGATACATAATAATGTTATTTATTATATTAACGTGGGGTACGTGCATTGACGTAAAGTGTAAGGTATGAGTTTGAGAATCCTTCCCTCGACCCACACTCTGTACAACCAGAAAGAGAGGGGTATTCGACGGTGGAGAAACCCAGAATCAGAAGTTGGCTGCAGCCAATGCAACCGCCGCCGGTTAACTGTCATTTCCTGTTTGAGTCTGGTGGCGTGAAATATGACATCCGTGCGCGCGCATGAGTTGCTCCCACAAATTGATTTTATTTATGGCGAGGTATTTTTCTATCGCGAATTTTCTCCGGCTGAGCTTCGCCTCCAAAGACTACCATCGCAGTTGTCTGTTTCGCACTCAAACGCTGATATTTGCCACGGTATGTTTTTATTCGCTTGTAGCGTCTCTTTCGTTCTCTACCTCCATTATTTTTGAACGTCTTCGTGGCTACGAATACGGTGATCTGCCATACGTGCTCTATCCCTTCAGTATATGTATAATCTTGAAAATAATGAAACTAATGCAACATTCCAAGTACATAGATGTAAAATATGTGAATTAGGTTTTATCTGGTCCCTAGGAGACTCAACCGATCCTGGTTTAAACAGACAACAGTAAATTCTTCTAAATTCAAATTTTCCTCGTTTTCTTTCCTTCCATCTAACGGTTGATCTGCAATGCCAATAGCATGGCCGCTATTTTCTGACTCACTATGAAATCTTATCATTCAATCAACATCAACTGTACCTCCTTCATCAATTGCATTGTCTTTCCAATTACCTCCTTCGACACTTCTCACATCAGCTCTTTCTGTATTTCCTGCAACACAGCGAAGTCCTATCTCTTATTCACCACCACTCCTGCCTCTTTCATCAATTCCACTTTCATTCTAATCGCCCAGTTTCATTCCAGGCATCAATAGTTGACACTATTGATAGTTATCGATATTATATCTATTACTCGATAGTTTTCGATTGTTTAAATTGTCAAATTTTAGATCATATTGATTACGCAGAGTAAAACGAGGGAAATCATAGTCGATTCAGATCCCATTAAGTTCAATTAAGGTTAAATTGATTGCATAATGTACCTACTTTTAATATGGTTTGCTTGGTTTGTTTGTTTTTTATTTGCGATTTGATAATTAGTCAATTACCTGCTTTGATTCTTCTGACAATGTATGAAGGCTTGAAAAACTGAAAATGGTTAGTTATAATTCTGGATAGAAAAGAAAGAATGTACTTAGATATGTAATTTTGCTAAAAGGAATACCAAAGTAGGTAGAAACAATACAACGTTATAATTACTTAAATCGGGTCACAAAACACTCACCAAGAAAGTATCTGGAAGGTACAAGTAGTTGTTGTACCCATTTATTTCATGAGATCTGACCTACCAACTATCTTAGTTTTAATTGTTGAACGGCGTTTAAAGAAGTTGTCAAGTTACTACCACCGATTTCCAAAGGAGAGATTCCATTGCGTTTCCAGTCACTAATGGAATTGATCCTTTTGATTCAAAATTACCCTATGAAGATTTTCAAAGTTGTAGGGAAAGCTGTGGGTGACAGCTCTAAAGGATTCAAATGTGACTATCGGAAACTATCGATAGTTGGTTATTAACTATCCGTGTTGGTCGATAGTATAAACATTCGATAGTTATCGATAGTTTTTAGCCTCTACTCCACAGATGAACCCAGATATCGCACTTCCATTGTTAGAGTAAGTTTCACGTTAGAGCTCAAGTGTTTTCTATCGAACTACTGGTGCAAATGAAGTGATCAAATAGTTCCAAATTCGTTTGTGCTCTACTCCACTCACTATCTCCCTGCCTTCGGCTCCGCTTTCTGAACCATTGATACCCCACATACCGCTTCGTGCTTGGGTTCTTCGATACGTGAAATTCCTCTCTCCCTTTGCTGTTTTTTACACCGACGAGATATTGCTAGTTCTGTTTTCTCTGTGGCTGTGTATTTCTGCTCACCGATACTTTCTGTGGGCGTTTTAAAGCAGTGCATCATCCCACAGGCGGTTTGGTTTTTTAACGTGTAGCTTTATTGTTCCTTCCCTTCGTTCCAAATTAATGGAATAAACACAGAGTATATAATTCTGTACTGAAATATCGTATAGAAACATGAAATTATGTTTCATATTCCGGTATTTATATTTTATTAAGATGATTTAATAAAACGTTATACTTCATTAAAATATGATAATGCCCCGTTAAAAGAATAGTTTAGGAAAACTAAAACGTTTCTGTGCTGTGCGTAAAATTATGTGCGAACTTTCATTGGGCGGTGCTTTTTGAGGGTTCACCTTGACTATATGGTGCCTTGAGAGTACCATTTCTCTTGACCCTAGCGTGCTATCCTTGCTATGCGACGTCCGCCCGCATAAGGGTTCGTATCTGATCTGGGCTATTCTACGCTCTTTATGCCCTGGCTTCCTTTCACCCCGTCCTTCACATATATACCGCGCCCGCATATACCGCGCCCGCATCATACTAGCTTGTCTGCTCTTCACATATGCTTCACAAGCCGTGTTCACCTGCCCTCATCGTTGTCACGATGTCCTTCGTCGGAATACGAGCTTTTCGCAATGGCAATGATTCTTATCTGTGAGGACTGGAAGCTGTAAAGTCGAATAGGACTGCGTGAGATAATACTTTTGCGAGGATATTCCGCGAACCAAGGGTTTCGGTAAAATGTTATAAGTAATATTTACTAGGTCAACCGGTGTTATTAATTCTTATGAAAAATTGAATCTAACTAATATTCTGTATGTATTTACTTATATGTAGAAAGACTATTAAATATACCTGAATTATTGGGCAGAAACTTCTTTACCCCAATATCTGTTACCGGTAAGCGAGTTTCTCTCTGTTTCATATTTAGCATTATGCAATAGAACAGGACATAAGGACAGTTATGAATATTATATGACAATGCTCAATGGAGTATCGCTTAACTACAATTCCCTAAGAATAATGTTTATACCAGCATGGTCAGTCAAGTCAACGCTCTCAATATTTAGAACTCACATAGTCAAGTAACATCCTTCTCAAATAGATGAGTTAAGAAGCTTTTTTTTAGGTAATTTCAGATAGATAGAGGATGAAATAATGGGAAATCACAACCAGATCAGTTAATAAACTAAAGTAAGAATTTTTTAGGCTTGTGTGATTTGCTCAGTCCGATTATGTAGAAAACGCACTAAAAATTCTGGATCATTTGCGTAATAAACTATATGATATTTTTTTTAATTTCAAGTTAAACCTTAATGCAAACTCAATCTATTTTTACGGTGTATAAAGTACTACAAATAAATGCCTTTTGCGATAGTTGAAATAAATTAAATATATTAAATAAATGTTATTTATCATTATCTTGTTGAGAATAACAAATCCCAGTTTTTTAAATAAGTACTGGGTAAATTACAAGCTAAGTGAAGATCCAGGATACGAATTTTGGCGACGTGAATC
Organism: Laupala kohalensis; assembly: GCA_002313205.1. NCBI lineage: Eukaryota > Metazoa > Arthropoda > Insecta > Orthoptera > Trigonidiidae > Laupala > Laupala kohalensis. The sequence goes on from NNCF01126301.1 coordinate 265,491, forward strand.
TGGAACAGAGAGAGAGAGAGAGAGAAATCATACCTTAATAGCATGTTGTTGGTGTATATATCATTTTTAACAGCTACATTGAATTTATAACTCTTGCAAAGTCGTGAGTGATTTTTAGTTTTACGAATATAACCAAATATAGATATCTCTTATTCTAGTCCAGGATGGATGGAGTTTTTTTACATAATACTTTACTACATATAATGATTGAATAACGTGGATTCAGTAATCGAAATAGTAACATACATTGTAAACAATTCTTAGATATATTTTAGATTTTTTCTTAAAATTCTCATAATTTTGAGTAAAGTTTACTTCTCACGAAATATTTTTTTTTATCACACTTGAATTTGAGTACATATTTCTCATTAAATTGTATTGGTCCTTGATGAATCAGTCTCAGTCTGTAATACTTACAGGGGATAGTATTTTTTGAGCACCAGTATACATTTCGTACATTCTGTTCATAAATTTTGTGACTTCATGTGGGGGAAAAAGTCATTCTGCTTTGATGGAAGACGTATGACGAGATTCTCATCCTCCGCGCTTCCACGAATATGGCAAATACCCCGTAATAAATTCTACATCGAAAGTACGAACCTGTACGTTGGAAAATATGAATGAATAAAAGTGATTGGCTAGTCCTTTCACCCGTGTCAAAACCCCGCGGGCACTTTTACCATCGCATTTCATTCTGTTCCCTCTCTTCTTACACTAACGGGAGCAAATTGATTTTCGACTGTCGGAAGGGTTTGAACTTTTTCGAAAAAAAAATGTAGGGGAGGGGTGAAGGGGTTGGGGGGGGGGAAGATCGCAGTTGGCTGCTTCTGACAGATTTTCATGCTTTGCTTAATCACCAACGGCTGTTAGCAGAGAAGAATGGAAGTACTCTTCTCTCTCCTATTCCCTTGTTCTCTCAGCAACTTTTGCTCCCGTCAGTGATTCTTAAACTTTATCTTTATGAGCGTCACTAGTTTTTCTGCCAACGCTAGTGCACCTCTGTTTTTTTAGTTTTACATAGTTTTGCCTTTAACCCTAGAAGGATAGACGTACTCGGAATGGCGGGTAAGACTAGACGATCGTAAAAAATACGAATGTTATAATGTTTGCATTTTTATCAGAGGAGAACCATTAAGATTCCGTTAAAATTTACTTTTATATTTTTTATTATTAATGTTCTTAGAAACAAAGTAAATTTTTATTTAGCCATCAATAAAATGCAAAAAAGAAACTTTGTAAAATGTGTCTTCGTATACTGATTTTCTTCCATTTTTACTTTCATTACATCCTTGGAATCTAAAATCAATTCTTGTTTACAAATAAGTTACAAAACATTGATTTTAACAATAAAATTCTGAAGTTCGTTGGAGAGACAATGATTAGACCTTAGTAATCACTATGAGAAAGAGTATTGACGCTGTCAATAATGCGACGAGACTTACCAGATATCAAAGGTAGCTGTTAAACCAAGAGTCCTTGTCTTCTAAGCCACCAAGTCAAAGTCAAATGTCTAGGGAAGCCCTGTCTGATTCTATTTCTCTCTTTCAACGCGTCAATCAGTTACTTCTTCAACCAAAACTAGTTGTAAAAATTACGGCCATCTAGCCATTCAGAGTTCAAGCAGGATGTTGTTGTCTGTTTATAATTTTGTTTGCACGGACTATAGCTTCACTTGTGAACGAGAAAATGATATGTGATGTAGGTTAAAAGAGCACTAGTTATATCTCCTCCACCGCTGTGATTTAAAGACTGTGAGTTGTTATAATTGTTTTTATTAATTTATTCCCCAATTCATCAACGTATAGTATACTTGAAAGAATAAAAAATTTTGTTATAACCAAAAATATGTTTAGGATTTTAGGAAAATAGTATTACCTTAATACTTTTAACAAACCGATGTTTTAGCTCTGGGCTTGGAAATCGTTTCGTATTCTGCAAATGTTTCATCACGTAATTTCATTCTCTTTTTACAACATTATGAAAATCCCGCTGGGAATGTGAAAATTTAGACTAGCACTTTCGGTTCATGTTGAATAATTCTTGTCAGTTGGCTGTGTGATGCTTCGTTGAAGACTCCCTTCAATTGTGAATTATTAACGCCGTGTTTCTTGATGTACTGCGATGTGTATATTAGAACATTATTATTTGCTTTGGTATTCGTAATATTTTATTTTGTCGGTTATAATTTTTGAAATAAATTCTTGTTTAAAAAAAATAGTTTAGAAGTATACTAGCTGTATTGAAGTAGGTTCAATTTTATTTATAAATTGTATGAGAATGTCCAAAATAAAAATACTTCATCCAATAAACTCAATTAAGATATCAGCTCTAACTTTGATGTTTTGTGAGACAATTTATTAGTATTTTTATCATAACAGGACCATTGTTAATTTTACAAATATTTTTTTAAATTTTTCACAGGATAGATTAGAAAAAGAAAAAAATTTTTGCAATTCATTTCTAAAAAATTATTTTTTTTATTTTTCCTTTACTCATTACTTTTGTTTTAAACCATCGATTTCTTGTAGCAGTAACATTTTAAGCTCAAAAAACTAACTTGGAATGAATGTGAAATATGTTGAGTTGAGGCACACAAAGTGGTTTTGTAAATTCCAGTTGAGTGTTGTCAAGCCCCGGCATGTAAATGTTCATGTCTAATTTCGTCGCTGTGAGAGCTGCGCTATTAAGGGTGCCTTAGGAACTAGAGCGATGGCAGTAGTTGCTACGTCGTAATTTTCTAGTGGCAAAGGCTGCGTTGCGAGCGCCCTGATGTTACTGGAGACGAGGTGACTCACGACATGTAATTCTCGTTAAGCTTTGCCACTGTGCCCTTGTTCTCTTGATACTCCTCCCCTAACCTCCTCCTCACCCCCAGTCTACTCACCGCGCACTATATCTAGGAGAGAATCGTACCCATACGATTCTATAGCTATGACTGTTGCCGCAGTAGTTTGGTAGTTGTGGCTACACGTTTATAGTGATTTCGGCTATTATGTTTTGATCCCGTTTCGTGCCTAGAAGAGCATTATAATATTGTAATAATAATAATAATAATAATAGTAGTTTTTAGAATTTGGATGATGAAACAAGTCCATATGGTCCTAGTAGTAATCTCTGTAACAGGAGTAATTCCCAAAAATTGCATTCCAGTTCAAAAACATAAAATTTTTCCAAACATATTTTCATATCTCTGCAGAACACCATCATAATTGCAGCATCCCATGTAATTACAAAGTTTTTATCTCTAGAAAATTGGAACATACATGGCCACTATGCCCGTGCCATTTTATCAATCAGCTTTTTTCTGAGCAAAACCAAATTCAACAACGTAATAATAAGAACAATAACAAAAAACCATATTTCTAACTTTACAAAAAAGATTAATCATGTTACGTCGAATGAAAATGGTAGACGGGACCGGGATTCGAACCCGGGACCTTGAGCTCTACGCGCTCATGCGCTTACCGACTGCGCCATCCCGTTCGCCTCTCGGGTCCGTCTATCATTCTCATTCAACTTGTGAAACCCAAAGACCTCTGAGGTGGTCTCGTAGAGACTAGATTCCTCATCTGAGGCGACTCCCATAGGAAGTACTTTATTTGGGTAGCATTTTCCATTTCT
>NNCF01126301.1:269392-289337 GCA_002313205.1 Laupala kohalensis
ATCCCGGTCCCGTCTACCATTTTCATTCGACGTAACATGATTAATCTGTTACCTGGCGGTGAGGTTCACCGCAATCTAAGAGATTTCTATGTTTACAAAAAAGAAACATACAAACAAACAACCAGCCATCTGTAACATCAGTCAGAAGATTTTTAAATTGTGATAGTGCTTGAGGTGAGGATGCTTGGAATACTCCGAAACCCACCTGAATCTAACTACATGTTGTGAAAACAGTTACAAAATATAATAATAAAATAATAGTAATTAAATGACAAGTATATTGTTATACACTTTTAAGTTGTTTAATATACTCACACTGTATTATAATTTAGCCCATGATACAACGATGTGTACAAACACACTTTTTTGGAATAAAATTGTAATATTTATAAAAATTGTATTTAAATGTTATAGACAGAGCTTTCAGATATCAATCATAGATGGCAGCATTGTTCACGTAAAACGTTGAAGTTAACATGCAATCAGCTGTGTGTGACCACAAGTGAGGTTTTATCTGGCAGCGTGTTCATGTAAGGTTGAAGTAATTATAATACAAGGGCAAGTACGTTATTTTGTTAGACTTGTAATAGATTTAGTGCAGTTAAACTGTAAAAAACAAATCGCTCACCCTCTAGCCATATACTCAAAGGTGTGGGCAATCACAATTTTATCACTAATAACGACACACAGTTGTCGATGTAAGGGAGATATCCACGCTTTGTCTTACATGCACTGCCTTTGCATCTGAGTACAGAACGCTACAGGGTTAGAAGCGCCAGTGTTTAGTTATCGTGTTCGGAGACTAAACGGACAAGGAGATTCATGCGCACCGAGCATTGTTTCGAACTACTTGCACTCGACTGTTCCTTAGAAGCGAAGCGCACTCTGGCGCATATTCCGACGCATATTACAGGGGTGGGAAAGTTATCTCTAGAATTGACAATTTAATTGTCAGTATTTAATTGAGAAAAATACTTTGATCGAACAAGTTTAATATCATAAATACAGGTTTGCCTCAAATGTGATTTTAAAATATTTTGAATATATTTTCCTCTTTGAAGTGGCCAGTAATGTGATCAACCAGTGGTAAAATAGCTAAATTTCAGTTCAATTTAGTAATTGAAAAGAAAATGTGTAGTTCAAATATTCCTGGATATGCGTGGACTAATTTTCAGAAAATAAGTTCGAGGTATCTGTGTTGCTTGATACAATGCTGTATAAAGTGCTATGATTTTTTAATTTTTCATTTTGATAATCATATGGTCACTTTTGTTTAGAAATAAAATTATGGTTAACTAAGCAGTTTACCAAGTGTAATAATTAGGGAAGAATCAAAAATATTTGCAAGATTATGCTCCAGAATTCGGACGCATTAAAAAATGTATTAGAATGTTTACGTGATGACGTAAGTAGTTCCGCGAGTGTAGAAGAAGAACGATGCTGACCCGGAAAGTATAAGGGATGATGTGCACCATACCACTCGCATCGTGATGTCATTTCACCAACAACAAATTGTACTTTTAGTACTTATGTTAACTAACTTTATATACATTACGAATATAAGTTCAGTATTATATTCAGTATGATATACTTTGTCACAAAGGGTTCAAAAAGAAAAATTAAATTTTTATTAACATTCGTGTTTTTTGTTTTCCAAATTTCAATAATTTGTACCCTATTTTTCCTGTTCTCTAAAAATATGTGCGTGATAGGCAAAGCCACATCCGACCATTGAGAGCAACAATTTGTAGCTCCTTGCGCTGCAGTATTACACGGTTCTGGAGGAGTTTCTCCACTAAGGAATGTGGTTACCTTGCTACGGAATGTTCTCGACTGAAGGGCTGCCGGGCGGTCGGGCGGACTGCAGTTGGCAGTGGCAGCAAAACGCGAGTACCTCCGACGTCAATGTACTCGACTACAAAGCTTTCGCACCGCTCTCACTCCCAAGCCTTCAATGTGAAGGCTAGCATTGCTTGGTCGTGTGGGCGTTTGATGTATAATGCACGAGTTGTTACCGAAATGCACTCAACACTTGCTGAAATACACATGAAGCGGTGTTAAAGAGGTAGAGTGGTTAATTTTTACAGACGAGTTTGGTGAAGTGATTTTTTGTTTAGGTGAATTTTAGTGGTTACGGAATTGTTTCGATGTCATATTTTCATTGTTTAGTTGCTTATGTCGATGGGCCATTTCATTTTCCTTTTGTGTCTTAATCGGTACACATGCCACGACAACCTTTGTTACTACTATTCACTATACATTATTAAACCTTAAGTCCACTTTTTATTTCTTTAATACTGTCGATATAGTCTCGAAATATCTTGAATTTTTCTGTTGTTGCTATTATTTTGGAACTCGTTTCCGATACGACCTTTGTATTTTACGTTTTTCGAAGATAGATTGCTTTTCCTTCTCCGTATAATATACAATTCCAGAACATGTTCTCTTGCATTTCTACCCCTGTCCTACGTTTACATACATCGTCTTTTATATGGAATCTCTTCAAATATTCATTCGTGATTTGTTAAAAATTCTGCTACAGTCCCGGATGAAACCGCTTCTTTTGACCTTTTCTGCAATGTGCCTGTATATTTTTACACTGGTGGAAGAGAAACGGTTGTATTCGTTTTTATCTTTTATACGCTAACAATTGGGTACTTGGTCATTTCTAGACAGGTTCTCTTCAGTCTCATAAACAACACATGAAAAATACTACTCCATACTTCATGCTTGTATTGATTTTTGTGTTACACTATAATATACAACAGTTATCTACAAAAAAGACATGTACACTAACTGACAGTGATGGTGGAAGAATTAACCGATAACTGGTCGAATCAATTTCGCTTTTTATATTTTTGTTAATGCTCTCAATATTTTTTGAAAATTGATATACCTATTGTAAACTTTTGTTAGAACATTTATGTATTTCTTGACCTAAAAGGAATTATTGTTTTATTCCATAATGTATAAGATTTTTTATAGATGCTTTTAGTTGTAGAAGAAAATATGAGCTTAAACACTATATTTAATCGCTCTTGTTTTATATTTTCATGTTTAGAGATTACCTCTTCACTACTGGATCTCCTTTTTAAAATTTCTATAATGTAGATATTTTCTAAGTTCCTTTGATTTATTTTTCATGTTTCTAACGGGGAGCAAAATTCTACGTACAACAAGGTTTAATTTATTACATTAAGAAATTCTTCACTCGTCGTGACTTACAGTGAAAAAAAAATACTTTGGCTGGAGTCCAGAACCAGAATCTTGAAGAGAGACATCTCAAAATTTTCATTTGTTAGTTCTATTTCTTATCCAAAAAGTGAATTTTCAAGTTACGCATTTATAAAAATATTTCACCATCTTTATCTTGAAGAAAATGATGGCGAAGTTAAATATCGTAACTGTAATTTACTCTAGTTCAAGCATCTGGTGTAATTTAACTTTCTAAGTTTCTTTAATTTCCTTAAAATTATTTGAGAGATAAGCTCAAAAAATTATACCCGAGAATTTTCTAAATTTAATTATCTCGTTTAATTTTCACTTTTCGTTTTCAACTTTGTAAAATTATCTTCTAAAAATAAAAAATTCTTCAAAGGTTTAAAACAAGATCTTGATCCGTCTCATTTTTCCTTTTACGTATTTTCTTATCTTCTTAGAGAGTCTTAGACATTGCAAAATGAGGGTGTATTTAACACACTCTGATTTACATAAAAACGTTTAAAAAAATCAATTTTAACCTATTTTACTCAGGTTCAAATGGTATATACTGTTTTTGTTCTAGCTGTATTGCTTTTGCTAAATAAGTTCCTAATATATTTATATATAAAATACAATAAACATTGTTAAAACTGAGTCACTTTCACCTTTCCAATACGATTATTTTAATTTCCAAATTTATCGCTGTAATTTATTAACTATTAGAGTATTAATGAACTTTGTAGTTTTTTATCGATTGTTTTTATTCGTGAGAATGAAAATAATTTTACGATATAATTAGTTGCGTTTTTGTCTGGGAATTTTACTTCTTAATTAATTGCGTTTTTAACTGGGAAGATTACAAATATTATTTAGTGCTTCACGCCATGAATTTTTTTTTTTTTACTAGAGTCATACCCCGTGTTACACTATGGCCAATTCGTATAATAAATTTCCTAAGTTACATGTCTTTATTATTTTTTGTGAGATACGGAAAGTACTTTTGTGTTATTTAAATGTTTCAAAGCAATTATTAATTATCAATATCAGCGTCTATGAAGAATATCTTTAATATTTTTTGTAAGTTACGAAAACTATTCTGGTGGTTTATAAATATTTCAAACTCAGCATATATTTCATTTATCGATACCAGTGTCCATGAATTACGAGTAAAACGTATGAGAAATATCGCATTCGTAGTAAACGTCCACCCAGATGTGGATTTGGCGCAGAATCCGTAACTTTTATCTCGATGCCTCGCCTTTGTCGCTTCGCTTCGCAGACCCAACGGCTACCAACATTCGCAGCGATGGCAGGGAGCTCTTTGCTCTGGGGAAAAGTGTCCCTAGCTCACCTCACAATCTTCGCAGAGCTGAGATAGGCAAGTGGGTTAATGGCAGAGTTTTACGTTGCAGATAATGAAGCTCTTTGTCCCTGTCGCGCACTTCCAAGGCGTGGTTTGGTTGAGGACGCTAGGCGCAGGATGAGTTTATCTTGTGAGTTGGGGATGAGGATGGGGAAGAGGTACGATGCTTCGTATTTACGAAATTGCGATTGTCAGGATGTATTCTCAATGATAAAACGTGTACCGACTACTCTTATCGAAGTTTCTCTTTATTTTCCAGGTACATTCGCAATCAAAATTGGACACACTATACTGTCTTTATCTTGTTCCTCCCCTTTTTATAATTATCTTAAAATAAGTATAGCATGTTTGTGACAAATATTAATGAATACGGCTGGTTTGGGTCTCCAACTCGCAAAATTATGATATCGCATTATTATTATTTATTATTATTATTATTTTTCTTATTTTCTTTTTGCACAAATTTTTGTACACCGACTACTCTTATCGAAGGTTTTCGTAATTTTCCATGTAAAATCTCAACTGAAATCTTATTAGCTTCTTCACTCATAATGGAACAGAGCGTTCTTCGATTAATGTTTCTGCCAGTATTGAAAATTACGTCTAACTGACATGTGTCAGTCATTTAGACTTCCATCGGTGTTCTTTAATTCTTTCTTGCGCTCAAGTCATCTATATTTGAATGAACTATTCTCAAGTCACGAAATGATGATTCAGTCAGAATAAATACGCAGTGATAAAATAATATACCGACTACTCTTATCGAAAGTTCTCTTAATATTCCAGGTACATTCTCTATGGATAGCTTCATATATGAGTAAACTAAATGTTCACTCGCTATTGATATTCCTCTCGTCATAAATATTGCGTGTAACTTACAGATGTTCATGATTAACACTGCTTTAGACCTTCGACTCGCAAAAGTGTGAGGTATCATAGATGATTAGAATGGTTTCTTGTACCTAAATTTGGGCTCATGTCTGGCAGAAATTGATTTAAGAGCTGTAGAGGTAGTTTTGTATTGTTAGTTTATAGAATTCACTCAGTCAATTCAAAAAAGGGGTTACTAGATTCAGCGGGTAGCCAAAACCATAAAAATATCAGTTGATCAATATCAGTCTTTTGAAAGGTAGTTAGATAATATAGTATTTTCAGGGGTTAGGTTAGTCCATTACGTACGATGGGGCAAAAAAACGAATTAAACTCGTTTTTACCTGCGTAAACTTTTATGTTCTTATAAAATCGAATTATTAATTTAATGTCGGACATTTATATTCACTTAATGTAGAAAATATAAATATTCTAATATAACATCCTTTTATACTTTATATTAGTACTCTTCATGTTATCTTCACTCTCGTGCAACTCATACGTGTCCAGACATAACCTCAAAACTAAAACCTCAAGAATATGCTGTTGAGAATTGCGGTAGACTCCTATGTAAACTGCTCCGTTTCTTTCCCGTGTGCGTGCGAAAGTTTCCTTTGACTCCGCTTGTGCGATTCCCGAGTCCTAGGACTTTATTGGTCCCTTCTACTTACACGTGGCCGTAGCACGCGTGCACATCGGACGGCCGAGGAACCCTCTCGCCAGCACGCGAGCTTTCAATTAGGCGCCGGCCGGCCTCTGTGAAGGTTCCTCCTGGGGCGAGGTTCGGCTCCCGAACTTTATAGGGTTACCATTGCCGCTGCATTCTTTGGTCGATCAGTCAATTCCATGGCTGTAGCACTTGGAGCTTTCCCTGTGGCAAATTTCAGTCTCAAGTTTCCTCAAGCTCATCATATCTACTTTGAACCTGAATTTATATTATCCATATAAAACCGCAGAAAAAGAATTATGCGTGTTTAACTTTTCTTTCGTATATATCATACTTATTTTTTTTAAGTTTGCCATTTTGTGAAGATACTCACTTTCACAAAGCTAGTCCTGTCTAATATATTTCTCCGTGTTTCTGAATTTATGCTCTAGATTTCCAGGTTATCCGAATCAGCGTTACAATATTATATGAGGATTATTATAAATGATTATATTATTTTATACGTGACTTACATTGCAAAAAAGCCGATTTTATAATTTAATTTACAATTTTTTAATTTCCATATCTTTTTTAATGAAGTGAGGCATATATGTTGTTCTTTCTCACAACTCGCTCGATCTTTAGTAAAAATATTATGTGACATTCATGTAATGGTGTCTCTACACTTCATTGTTTTATGTTTATTTCCAATATCAATAGATGACCCGAATCGGGATGAACAAGTCCATGCGGGGACATGACTTTTTTCCCCTTCTCAGTTGTTGCAGGATATTTTCACTTGCGTGAATATTTGAATTTGGTTTTTGACGAAGATCTAATCAAATAGTTCGTTTCTTATGCACAATCCTTCCTTGCCACCAATTTATCGTCAATTATCTATTGTGGCGTTATCTATTTCTTATCAATTTTTTTTGTCCGTTTTCACTTTGTTTCTCTGCTGCCCTCATATTTCTCATTCGCTTGCTTCTCGTTCATTCTCGTGAAGTCCCCTGCTAGTTTTGTCTTCCATTCCATCTTTTCCATCTATCCTTCGCTTGCAGCCCCGCCCAAAACCGACCCTTACTTCCGACTACCTGCCATAAATCAACAGATGTTCCTGTCTGCCGTCTCCTTCGTGAAGAATAGCGAATAGCATGCCCTGCTTTGACGTCCATTACTATGCAAAAATACTAGCTACAAAATAATTGTTCTGAGAAAAGTTTGGCTAAACTTGAAAGCGAGCTTCACATTTCATCCTGGATGACTTAATCAAATTTGAAATTCATGAGTTTTTAATGACTTCATTGAGGCGTGTGCATCGCTCCACTTCACTGGGTCAAACTGTATGATATTCTAAGTATTCATTTGCGCATATCTCAATTCGAGTACGTAGGAGATCGAAGTTGAAGTCGGAAAGAATATATATGAGTTTAATCATGTTATCTTCGTGTGTGTAATTTGAATAGTGCATCTAAAGTCTAGGATTGATTTGATGCAAGAAACATTGTAGCAATAAAACGAAATAATATTTTTAACGTTTATTTTAAATATTTTTTAACTGTTATGAAGAATCACCATTTTGTTTTACATGGTTTAGAACTGTCCCATCGTTTTGTTGACAATGTAACATTTTAGTTTTACCTTTACGCCGGGTCCAACAGGGCGAAGGAACTACATTGGTGATGGTTGATCCACTTTGTTATGTTGACAGACTTCGACTTTTGTAATGTTTAAAAAAATTCATTTCAATTTTTTCCGTTTGTTGGCGTATGCGCACGTTTGTGTCTTATGTATAATATTAAGTCGTACAGACTGAAACCTTATCTATTATTTTTAATTGTGGGCGATTTATTTCATCTTCATAATTATTGTCTTGCAGTGCAATACATAGAAACAGAAGCTAGGAAACTTATAATAAGTACTTAAGTACGGTCATTGTTAATTTATAGCCATACTCGTAGATGTCTACCCTGTGACGTCAATGGATTGGAAGAACAGTAGACTCCCAATTATTGGCGGACAGGATTATTGTTGATGACACCTGGCGTACTGTTTTTTTTTCAATTAAGTTGTTGTATACATTAGGAAAACATGATTTTTTTATCACTGTTACTCATGTTACGTCGAATGAAAATGGTAGACGGGACCGGNCTGTTACGTTATTAATCTCAGGTAGTTTCTTAAAGTGTAATTAAGTTAGGGGTTTAATGGACTGAATTGAGAACAGGATGGCAAAAATAACTTTTATATACTTGCTCAATTCATGAAAATTAGCAACGAAATTTTTCTTATAGATTGGTAGTAAGAAAACTTTGGCTTAAACTACAGAACTTAGTTTGATCTTCACACGATGTTCGATTGAATACTCCTCGCATAAAGAGTAATAATCCCTCTAGTTTAGAGTAAATTAGGAATATTCTTGGAGTGGTTAACGAGCTCCAAGTAAATATCTTACTACAAAACTTAATTTCACTTGGCTTGTAATTATTGAATCATTAATATCACAGAGTTGTTGAAAGTTGACTAAGTCTATTATGTAGTTTGGCAATTACATTTTTATTGGGAGATTGAAATATAATTTTTTTGTGTATTACAGAATAAATATTTTAATAATGATTTTTGTGTTGAAGGGCATAAGAGCAAGAAAAAATTATTGGTAAACCAGTAAAAGTACAACAAACAAATTTACTTCTTTTAAATTATGGTTTCAATTTTTGTAATCGAAATACTATCAAAACTTTTATAATCATTCAAAGGATTCAGGATAGAACTTAAAAAATCCCATATTCATTTATGAAAGTTATAAATAATCTTTATTCAAATGTGATACATTAAGAATAGAAATTAGTTCGTGTGAGAGCCTAAGTGTAGTGAAAACGATGAAACAGCAACAAAATTCTCCTTGAAACTCATTAATGATCACGAGTAATAGCACAGGGAATGTAATCGGAATTACGTCAGTTTGATGTTATGTTGGTTTGCTTGTAGTGGGTTTCATTGCCGTGTTTAATTTACGGGTTAGAATTGCCTTCAAACTTGTGCTGCAGCTGAAGATCTCATCTACGTCGTAGAGAGCGCGGACGTTCTGAACTTGATCTCCGCGCAGTGAAGAGATCGTCGAGTGAAATTGCTGACGAACGAACGAACGAACGAATGTGTCCTTTTAAGCGGATGTGAAGTGGTCTTTTGAAGTTCACCGTATCGGCACAACTCGATTTCACGATCATATTCCTTTTAAGACGCTGTCTGTCCCTTTACTTATTTTTATGCGCCATGTTTCTTATCTGTCTTTTCAAAGGTTTGCCCTTCTTCATCCTTTTAGCTTCGCAATTGACTTCTTCCCTTCATGACAGGAGATGGCATAAAGTTCATGTTATAAACTGAATACATTTCTTGAAATGTACTAGAGTCGCAAACATCCCATCATGGTTTATTTTTATTTTTTATTTAATATTTTTGACAAAAGTATTATTATGAAAAATACTTTTGATGAGATTATTATAATCACGATACTGTGTAATCAACTAAAATTAAATGACTATAAAATATTGCTACGTACAATATTATGAAATTAACTTAAACCTTGTATGTACATAAAAATGTAGTTCTAATGTTTCCTCGATATGTAAACTAGTTCCATACATCCTATAGCCTATTTTTCATAAAATTAATATGTTACTATCAGATCAATAGGAAACAACGTTTTTATCGAAAAATTGTTTCTTAAATAATCTAAAATTTTATTTATATCTGTCGTTGGGAGTTGAATAGAGCTTATTATATTATAGGAAATCTGAGAAACCTCAAAAGTTTGAATATAAAACGTCTCGAATGGGCTAAAATAGAGTTCCCAGTTTTCGCCCATTCAAAAGAAAATAACTTCAGAGAATTTTCCTTATCTATACTTCGAAACTACTAGTTTCTTTCTACTAATAGTCGACGTGTTCCAAACGTGATGAAGCCAGTTACGTCTGGAGATCTCGTATTTCCGCACATTTCAGGGATTATTTATTCTGGAAATTTGCGCCAGTGGTAGTTGAGCGACTTTGAGTTTTGCTTCAAGTCGAATGCGGGGAGTCTGGATTGTAGTTAGTCGTCAACTCCAGTCGCGTCTTGGTGGTCGTTTGAGTTCTAGGAGTTTATTCTGCGAGGTCAGCAACGCTGAGGAGGGCTTGGCGTCAACATCGTCGATGTTGGAGTATGCTGACGAGGTCGTTGACGGTGGATAGGAGTAGATGGAGGAGGAGGAGGAGGAGGTAGTTGATGATATGATGATATTTGCGTTGGAAATGGTTTCTTCGTTGGATTCGTCTTGTCACTTCCATTACTGCAATGGTAAATTGAGGTATTTAAGGTGGAACTAGCACTCCCAAGTTAGTCAAATCACTGAGAATTTTTTATCTTTATTGTGATTGTTTCATAACCCAACATAATGAATTGTAATGATGAAGGAACATGATTCTATCAGTTAGTTAATAGAACAGTACAAGCAATATTCAGGAACTCGCTAGACTCGTTTGAAATGCACAAGAGCATGTAAGAACACGGTTGGCGAGCGCCACGGTTTCTCTTCTCGGAAAAAGAAAAATATCTTTTTTGTAACATCCAGTGACATTTAGATAAAAGTGATGTAAAAATACTTCGGAAAATGTACTACAAATGAAAGAAAACTACAATCACTTTCGTGATTTCAACGTTGGTCTTTCTTTTGAAAATATGTGCAACGCAACACATTACACCATCAATTATAACCGCAATTATTTCATTAAAATATCCAGTGAGGTATGTTTTTCGAGTTGAAATCAAAATAAGTACGTGTTACTCTGTTTTATATATGCCGATTTTAGATATTTTAGTTATTTAATTTTCCTACGCCAGCACTACCTTAAGTAATGATGTATTTGCATCGCTGGACGCTTTGAGTAATTGGGTGAAAGGAAAATAATGAGGCTCGTCTCAGATGTCTATCTCCACGTAACAGTCCAGTTTCAGTACAACTTGATATATCCCCAACATTTACATAAGATCATAGATAAAGAATAAGAGGGGGAGGAACCAGGAGCCCTCATCCTCAAAGTGTTCAAATTTTACATTATCGAAATTCGCAGAACCACACTACTACTAAGCACAAACAATCGGTTATTCGTCTACCTAAAAACATCTACTATTAATGTATTAATGAAATGGATGATAAAGATTTAAACTACTGTTCCCTTCTAATATTTACTTTCGCAACGGTTCTGCATTTACATATTATATGTGTTAATCTCGTTGAATTAGAATTTGGACAATCTTAAGTGGACTTACTTAAAAGTAACGGGGAATTAGTAATTCAATGATCATCAAAAATTCATTTCTAAACGTGGTAACGTCATCTATTTATTAGAGTTAACCATGTACAGAATAGAAAATTTTGTCAATGCTACAATTTTATTGAAACACAGACTATAGTTTAGTAACATTTTATCGTTTGATCTCCATATCACATGCCTTGTCAATGGGTTTCAAATCCTAATCCACCCTTGTAATTTTACAAAGACACATAATATTCTTCTAATTGTAAATGTCCTTGATGTATTTGCAACATTCCCAATTTCTAGCTATCAGTAGTGAGATTACAGCTTGCACTCAATGTGAAGTTAGTTTGCATAGAGTGGTGCAAACTCTGTTCTGGGATAACTTTACTACCCATGACACAACCCATGATCTCGTAAACGTCATGGAAAAATTCTTAACTACTTATATTTCTCTATTGTATTTCTATTTTTCCTGCATTGTAAGCATTAAAAAATTACGATTTAGCAATAAAATGTGTAAAAATGAATAAAATGGTCTTAAAAACTATCTTAGCATGTATTCAGGGAAGAACGTACTTTAATGATACATATCCTTCGTCTGAGTAATTAGCGGCGTGTCATATTTACGATATATTTTTTTCAAATAACTGTAGAATACTATTCGCATCAGAGAATCGATAGTCGATAACCAGCTGAAAGAAGTTAAACTTTCATCAATGATTAGCATTCACTTGTACTTGAGACTCGTTATTGCCATTGCATTGATTAGCATTAATAATCTCCAGTGACTGACTGAATTTTTTTAATAAATATTTTTCACTCATTCATCAGAGAGAGATCAAATTACTTGACATAGGAATTTCAAAATATGATGGGACATGCGTGTCAAAGATAATCACATAGAAAGATTATTTCGAAATCGCTATTTTGAAAGAATAATTTAGGACATTCTTCTATTGTCAAATTTTTGTTTTATGTCGTGTACTAGTTAATACTTGAAAACGGTTTTTGTAAGTTTCGAACCACTTTTGTCTACGCTAAATTATAAAGAAACTTACACCAGTATCTCCTGTGCAAGGGCAGGCTGGTTGACTAGATATACTCTATTAATTCTTCTGTTATGCAATCCAAGGCACAAAAGCGTTCAATACGAATCTACTATCCTTCCAAGACATTTTACGAATAATTAAATGCTTCGTTTTTGTTTAATCTATCTTGACTCACAAATATTTATATTTGTTTCTCACAACCTCTTGAAGGGACAATTAAGGCTCTACTCTCAGCATCCGTCAATTCGTTAACATTATTATTATTCATCTTAGTCCTTATCCATTTACGACATCGTAGTATAATTGTTCTAATCTGGAACAAAATTGCTCACAAGCAATCTCTCTATACTGGTTGTAGTAGCATGTATTTTTGGTACAGAGTTCACATTATTTTTACTTTACAAATATGCAGTATGAGTAAAGAATGTATTGTAATAGGTCAGAAAAAAATATTAGGGATATATACAAATTTGCTCCAGGAGACTATTTTCAAATTTTTGCGGTGCTTTCCAATGTTTTATGTGTGAAGAATTTTGTTTAACGGAACAAACTCACGAACAAATTGATTCATTCAAAAGAATTGAAGAGAAGTCTATTTGTAGACAGCTCATTACAACTTCACTTACACACTATCGGTATCTGAAAATTCGAAACGTCGGAGACTGCAATATAAGCATTTTTAGTGTATTTTCAAAACAGTCTTCTGTGAAACAAAGTTATTGTTAACTATTCCTCAGAATGACGCCATTGCCGTCTCTGGTACCGTACTTCCATAATCTCAAGTCTTTCATCTCCTCCTCTAGGTCTTCCAACCAGAACTACCCCTCACCTCCAAACCCTTCTACCGAAGCTTGGAGAAGCGCAGTGAGTGCAAGACAGAGAAGGGGGTGGGAGGTGGCAATTAGGCAGCATGCGCTGGGGACATAGACGAGAATGGGGTGGGGGCCGATATCGGCGATGCAGCGTGGGTAATTAGCGACGCCAACTTAGCTGAAGCGGCGGGACTGTCGGGCACAACGGCTGCCGACAGTGGGGCCAAACAGTTAGTTTGGAATCAAAATTTTGTACTTTTAATAAAATGTACAGTAATTTATAAAAGATTTCCAATTCGGAGTCAGCATGACTCAGAGCATTGATCTACTGGTTGATCAATGCCTGGATTCTATCCCCTGTGAAGTGTGGGATTTTTCATCACACCTCATGCTACTCGGCCTGTTGTAAAAAAGGATCTATCTTAGGATCGAACCGTTTGCATTTATTGTGGGAAGGACTAGGGACTGGTGCTACATGATACTATGTTGTAAAAAAGGATCAAAACAAAATGCGATTAATATGTGTATTGATCAAACAGGCATTAAAAAAAAAAAGAAATACAACAATTGTTTTTCTAATTTTTTCGGAGGCGGAGGCTTGGACCCGGAAGCACCTCCCTAAATCGGCCACTGTGTGGACGTGTAATTTTTGTCCGGGGAAATGAGTGGTTTCGCTTCACTGTGGAATGACAAGGGTGGTGGCAGCTGCTACCGCGGATTCTCTGGGGAAGTGAGTCTTCGTGCGTATGAGAAGAGCATGGAAGCGACGCTCTTTTCAAGATGCGAGGGAGGGAAGGACGAGGGAGGATAAGCCTGATGAGCACGTCGAGAATCTGTGTCTACGCGATTGGTGAAAGTTTGGTGTAGATTGTATGTGGCTGAAGAGAACTGTTGATGAGGGGTTATTAGTTTTTGATTACATTGGTCGACTCGATGTAAGATGGTAGTTTGAAAGTTTCTGACATCTTTTGGAATCAGTTGCCCGAATTAATGATCATAACTTTTGATTTCGTCTGATTACTAGTAGGAATATTCATTTGAGTTTTGGACCTGAATCGACGTTTCTCATGATGTTAAGGCGGAATTGCGTGGTTTGAGATGTGAGGAAATTTACAGATTAATTATTGTGTTACTTAGTGAATAACTATGCCTGAAATGAAAGTGAAAAAACGTTCTCCTGAAAATGAAAGTGAAAAAACATGTGTGCACAATAAAAATGTTTTAACTTGGAAAGTATATAATAACAAAATGTCGATGTGTATCATGTTGAATATTCAGAATGGGACGTTCATGCCTCTTCAATAAATTTTTATCCGAATGCGCCATTGATACACGAATGAATGAAGTATCTTTATAATTACACGAATTATAATATGTGGTTTCGAAATTGTTGACCAAGAATTATGGTGTGCTGTGTTGCGATTGAAGGTGATACGAAATATTTTTTTATAGTCAAGTACCTAATACAAATTTATTATGGTAAGTACATGTGTTCAAGTTTGATTCTTGAGTCAATCACTAATGGGTGTGTTAAGTAATGTAACCCCTAAATGTTATTTTTTTAAATGATTTTGCGTATGATGACTATTTTGTACAATGAAGCAGCTCAGTATCGTTCTTAGAAATTCTGTGGTAGGTTTATTATTTACAAAGAAGAAATTCTTTCACAGCTGAAGTTACAAATTTCTAATGCTCAGGTGCTTGCTGCTGTTTTCCTATTCCACAAAATGGAAGGAAATTTGGATTGCATTCTTTCCTCTGTCTCTAAATCGAGATCATTAGATACCGAAATATAAGACTTTTTGTTATAGTCGAGTGATTAAATGCTCGGACTAAAGTGTTTAAGACACTATAAATCTGTCTCTTGACTACATCCTTGTTTCATTACTAACAGTGTACTCAACTCTTAAGACAGCTTTGAATACGGTGTGACCAGTTTTAGAACCCATTTCACTGATTTTTCTTCGACCGCAACTTTTCACACAATATAATTATTGAGAATTATAGTTCAACAAGGACCTGTACTACTCGCGAACTTCCGCGGTTGGAGAAATAAAGAGCATTGTTGTTCCAAACTATCTCGGAGACCGTTCCAAACCGATGAAGATGTATGTATTGGAATGTTTTACGGAGGGGGGGGGGGTAAAGGAATAAGCGTGCTCGTTCACCACCAAGTCACACTGTTCAATTTTCAGTGGAAATTTGTAGCTTTTCATATTAATGTCACAGTTCATATAGCTGTGACTACTGACAAGGGAACCCTAATTCTTCTATCCACCTCCTACTACTCTTAGTATTCATAAGTATATTACTAACTACTCCCACTTACACCTTCACGTGGGTTACGTTATTGGTAAACCCAGCTAACCAACCCATCTTCTAGCAATAGCCCTACCACCCTCCTTCTACAGCCTATCGCTCCATGTAGATAAGCTTGAATAGCACGCTACATTTCGCAATGAAAAAAATGCTAAGTAATTAACAAGTTAATCAATACTATACTAACATAATACATCAATCGCCCGAGTGGTTTTCTTTCCAAAAGACGAAAATATACGTGACGAATCTAAGCCGCCGCCGCCGCCGCCGCCTAAAAAACGTCGATCCCGTTTACGTAACATGAACGAGCGGAACGGCGTTGAAAGGGCAGTGCGTCGGGGGGGAGGGGGGGGGCAGCTCGAGACGAGGCGCACACAACATGAGAACGGGGTGTGGTGGCATTAGGAGACGCGCAAATTAATCTTGCTCCTCGTGTGAAGGGTAGAAATTCCACGCCAGCGTCCGGGGTAAGGGCGAGGATAGAGGTGAGGATAGAGATTCGGCGCGGTGCGGTGACGCAAAAAAAAAAAAAAAAACGAGGAATGGCGGTGGAGGAGGAGAGACCGGAAGCGACACGAGCGCTCCAAGCGGTGATTAATTACAGTAATAAGCGTCTGTGTGTCGGTGGCGGCTGGGAGTCTCATCGTTGCGCGGTGGTGGTGGTGGTGGTGGTGGGGGGCGGGGAATGGTGTTAGGGGTGGTTCTTGAAGCTTTGAGCCTCGGACGGCGATGACAGTGAAAGGGTGAAACGGTTGTACTAAGTAAATCCATCGGGGAGGGATGGGGTATCTGGACATGAAAGGAAGGATTTTACTCAAACACTTAACTCGGAAGAAACATGTGACGCAATCCCTATACTGCAGAATATCAGTTATCCGTTGAAGTGGTTATGGAGTACATTAAAGAAATGTATGTTTTCGCAGGAAGTCGAATCTCACAATAAATATAAGTATCTTAAATGCTTATTGGTAACCAAACATGAAGTGAAATACGTTTTCAGTAAACGAACAAATAAAAGAAAACACGTTTTAATTTTTCGGGGCGAAAATAGATTTGTATAATGACTATTTATTACAGAGAATTACTCTTATAATACACACTTTATTGCATAACTTATTCAAATTTTATTCGAATTACGTTCATACACAGAGGACTTTATATTTAAATTACAAACTACTTGCTGTACAACGTCGGAAATTTCACATTTATTGGTAAAGAATGAAATATATGAAGGAAGTTAAATATTATAAAATTGTCATTTTTGTGAAGATCTTATATTTATGAAAACTTTTTATTATGAATGTGATAAGATAATATAATTAAACATAACTGAAGAGTGAAAGATTCATCTTATATGAACCCAACATTTATAGAGAAAAATGTCTGGACAAGTGACTTAGAAGTTAGTTTTATAGCTACGAAGAATTGCTATAACAAAATGGACATGCTTATCATTAACTCCAAAACAATGTTCAGAACTGTACCTATGTATTACATTATGACGTAGATAAAAATGAATTCAAAAAAACAAAAATTCTACAACGGAGGTAATAGAAGTTGACTGTAGCGTTACCTGGTAGATAATTTATGAATTAGTACACTCACGACGAAGATCTACATGGGAAGATCTTTGGAATCAAAGAGAAAGGGAGAATAAGGTGCTGATACGTAGCAGTGGTCCGTTCCTAGCCACCCCTCCCCCTTTCCCACCCTCTTACCCATGCCATTCCCTTCGTCAACCTTCGCCTACGCCTGAGGGCGTCGTCCGATATTGGCTTTATCACGCGCGGGCGGCCTCTCGTTAAATCGCCCATTACTGCGCGTTTAACGTGCGCAGTAACGACGCTTGAGGTGGAAGGGGGTTACGGTGGAGCACATAGGGGAGGAGGGCGAGAGCTGTGGTCGCACGTCCACGATTTCGAGGGAGAGGAGAGGAAAAAGAAAATTTTGTGTGTCTTTGAGACACTTTTTATTTGGGGGGAGGGGGTACTGTTATTGATGGACGAAGGAAGAATGAAGTTACAGATCTCTTCTTTAACGGAGTAACTGTGTTATGTTTTACGTGTACAACAACTCGGGTGTAATGAAGGAGAGAAACTCACATTGGTTACCCGTTTTGGAAGCACTATTCCGATATTTACATACGAGTACACCTTTGACCATTAGCAAGCAATGTCTATGATGTACGATAAGTGTAAAATATTAGTCTGTGAAAATGTGCACTAAACATTCATCCGTTCTAGTCAGAATAATATTTCGTTTAAATTTTAAACACTGTTGACATTTTTGTTCAAAATAGTTATTTTTAAATTTTGAATTGCCGCCACAATTCAGGGCAACGTTCCAAGTGAGTACATCTGACCTCATAACAAGATTTGAGGATAGCAACCGCTACTTGCTGGAACTAAGAATACAGCCGAACAAACAATTCGATTTCACAAGTCAGTGCAGCGGGTCGCGTGTTAACTTAATCTTTTAAAAAAAAATAAGAAATGTTTATATTACACTTTGTTAAAATGTCCATTTTTAACATTCTTGCTTCAAATATTGAAAATGTTTATTTTTCTGCAGAACCTTGTCTTTATACTTTTTAAATCAATAAAATATTACTTTAAAAAGTATATAACTTCGAAAACTAGTCTATGCAGCTAAAGCTATGGAAAACGACAGGCATATACTAAAATCGAATAACCGGATGAAAACCATGTGAAATATTGTTAACAATTACACGTCAACTTCTGAAAATCGCGAAGAAAATGTTTCTTTACTAAACGATGGCAAAATCGTATCAAATCCTCAGGACATCGCAAGTTTGTTTAATTCTTACTTCTCAGAAGTTGGTAAAATAACGAACTCAATATATCCAAATCAATGTCCTCCAATTATTACCACCCACATACCCAATTCTATGTTCACTTCCGAAACTAACGCCAGTGAAGTCATGGGAATCATCAGCTCCTTAAAAAACAAATTTTCACGAGGCATAGATGATATACCTGAGTTTATTGTTAAATCTTCGTCACACGCTATATTCAATCCACTCGTAAATATTTTTAATAGTTCTTTATCGGAAGGGGTGTTTCCCGACATATTTAAGAGAGCTAAAGTGAAACCTTTACACAAGAAAGGAAACAAATTTAATATTGGAAATTACCGACCAATATCTCTACTACCCACTTTCTCAAAAATCCTAGAAAAATTGTTCTATAAGCGTCTTCTAGATTTTTTATCAAAATATAACATTCTCTCTGACGATCAACACGGTTTTAGGAAATCCTTTTCCACTACAAGCGCCATATTTTCCTTCTTAAACGATGTTACCACATCTCTAGACAGTGGAGAAAATCCTCAGGGTGTTTTTCTTGACTTATCCAAAGCATTCGATGTCATCGATCACGGAATTCTCCTTACCAAATTGCATTCTTTAGGCATTCGTGGACTTCCACATCAATGGCTAACTTCTTATTTAAAAGATAGATATCAACAAGTAGAAATATCCTATACTAAAAATAAAATACTTGAGCGTTGTCTTTCAGAAACAAAGCCACTTACTTGCGGAGTACCCCAAGGATCAATTCTCGGCCCTATACTCTTTTTATTGTATGTGAACGACATGTCATCATCCACATCAGATTGCAAAATGGTTCTTTTTGCTGATGACACTAATTTACTATGTAAACACGCCAATGCTCAAAAAGTTTTGTCTAACCTTTCGACTTGGTTCCATGCAAATCGTCTCATTGTAAACACTGACAAAACAGTGTCTATGTCATTTCACAATAGTATCACAAAATCTTTACCCCAGGTTTCTCTTTCTTTAAACGGAACACAATTAAAAACTGTTACAAATACAAAATTCTTAGGTCTCCATATTCAAGACAACCTCAAATGGAATTGTCACATTGACAATCTTAATTCCCAATTAAGCAAATTGTGTTACGCATTCCGAATCTTAGTTAACGCAGTTAGTCCACGTATTTCCCGTTGCGTATATTTTGCAAACGTTTACTCCCATTTACGTTACGGCATTACCTTCTGGGGTAATTCCGGTCAGAGTATTCAAACTTTCAGAATTCAGAAGAGAATAATTCGGATAATTTGTAAATCTCACCCCCGAAACTCCTTGAAACCTTTATTCAAGGAATTAAATATCTTAACACTTCCCATTTACATTTATGAAACGGTCGTGTTTGTTAAGACCGAATTACTGAAGTACCACCCTTGCTTCATACGAAACAGTCTCGTTCACGACCACAATACTCGGAATAGTAATAATGTTCATCGCCCTAGAGTGTCCACCACTCTTTGCCAAAAACGACCATATCATTCGGGAATCGTTCTATATAATTCCCTGCCCAAGGATATAAAAGATATTATGAAATTGAATC
>NNCF01126301.1:289730-376827 GCA_002313205.1 Laupala kohalensis
ATTTTTGAATCCGCCTCTGCCTTAGGGCCCTTGATCGGAATTGATGGGATGGTCCCTTGCTTGCTTCCGGAGAGTAAATTAGTTTATTGTCCTCCACGTGGTCATACGCAGTTTGTACAGTTTTTGACAATAAATTTATTATTATTCTTTTTCTTTGCTTATAAACTATTAAGTATTTTGGGAGGTCATTTGACATCAATCTTTCTTCGTCTGGTCTTTTAAATTCATTAATAGTTCTCAAAAATTTTTGTCAACTATTGTTGTTGATTTTCTTGAAGATTTTACATTGAGTGTGATGTACTAATGAATTTCGATTGGCCTTCCTGTTCGTTACAATTTGTTGAAAATTCACCATGGTCCAAGTTGTTTTGAAACCAGTATCAAAATATTGTTTATAGAAATGTGGATTTAGATGTTATACAAAACATGTTATTACTAGACAGAAATGTGACTTACCACAATTGACTTTTTGTCCTAACTACATTTCTTCCTAAATCATTCGTGCTTTTCTAGTTTTCTTGTAACATGCTTCGTTGTATTATTCAGAATTCACGTTCTTCATCTTAGATTATATAGTTATAATGTATGTTTGGGAACACAACCATTTAACTATACTGTGTGTCTTGGCGTATGTTCCCAAACTCGCATCAAGCACTCATGGCGGAGATTACACTCGTGCGTGGTTCATGTATCTCGATTAGTTCGCTGTCGGGTCGCTGGGCGTCGCGTCGAGCGCCGGCCGCCTGCAACTTGTCGTGTCGTTAAGGGCAAAGAGGAAAAGTTGGCGGATTTCGCCTACGTTCTCTTGGCGTTCTACGTTACGTCAAAAGAGAAAGAGAGTGAGAGAGAATGAGAGGGATACGTTCCGGAGCTGTTTCTGGATGCGGTGCATTCTTGATGCGGATGGAGCGCCACCGCCGACATATGTTTTACTTTTCCCGAAAGAACCTGCCCCTTCCTCTCCCGTATTTACGTCGTCCGCGCAGTGTATATTTCTCCCGTGACGACGAAGGTTTCTCCTGCACGGAGGCCCTGCCGTCCCTTCTGTCATCCGACCCCAAAAAACCCGACTCTGCTGTCTGCGACTCAGCCGTAGACGTAGTTGGCTTCTACCTTGTATTCTATTCATGTTTCTACAATTCTTTCGAGTCTAGTTTCCTTGATCTCTTCTGGGATTTCTGGTTCAAGCACGATTTCCATGAACGACTCTTCCTCATAATTCTCTCTTTCTGACATAATTTTGAATATTTATTTTTTCAGAAAAAGAATATTTCTCTAAGCTTTCATTCTTATAGTTCTTCTTCAAGTTCTATTTTATTATTTTATACTATTATTAATTTTACTTGTAGTTGCATCAAAATACGTGATATAATATATATAATTTTAAAGTTAACGAAAAATAGAAAATAAAACATCTAAGTCACTCACACATTGGACGAAACAGTTTCGGCTTCCAGCCTTCATCAGTCACTTAGGTGAGATTTTCTACGTTTCTTTCTCTATTTTTTATTATCTGTTAACGTTTTTAATATATACTANTGAATGCTCCATAGTATTTTATTATTTGATGCATCCTCCAGTCGTAACATTCAATACACCCTTCAGTTATCTTCATCATGTTTCCGATTTTGCTTTCTCTAAACGAAAATGGACTCTCTCTTTTCTTCCATTCTGATGTTTTCCTTCCCTTCTTTGACTTTCTCGTTTTCTTGAGTGAACTCGTCCTGAAGCTCAAGGAATCGTTATTAACTGCCGCGTCGCAAAACTTAATTCTCGCCACAAACCATTGCTACGAGTTAATATTTAATGGAGCAACCTGAAGGAAAAACCTTCTCGAGAGAAATATGGGGAAGTAACATATATTGCAAAAAAAAATATTACGTAAAGAATAAACTTATGTGGAAAGATGATGCTGTATAAAGTTGTGTGTGTCATAAAAATGTAGTACATAGTCTCCTTTGAGGGTATACGTAACATGTTTACTTGTCCGTTCTTGCATTCCCCACAACTGAACCTATAATATATTTTCGTTATACTACAGGATATATATCATAATTGGTTATATCGTTTTTCATAACGTATTTCATGATTTAAAAAACAAAACAAATGTTAACATTAATGAATAATGACATTTCCAAATATAATATTTGGAAGAATGTCACTACATTTCTTTTGCTTGATATCACCTAGAAATGCACTGTCTGAAAACATAAAGGTCTATTAAGGAAGAGAATTTGTATACAGGATTTTATCTCAAACTAAAACCTCTTTGTAAATATTTGGTTTGAGATTCAGAGGCACAGTAGACTACAAGGATTTGATAGCTCTCACAAAAGTTTTGTGATACTCGCACCATGAGCTATAGCCCTGTGTAGGGGTTAAGACAGTTATGGTTTCTTTCGATTATTTCTACTGTTACTGAATAAATATGTATCAAATATCTAATAAATCAACAAATCCTGCAATGTTACAACAAAACATATTATAAATTACACTTTCCTTTCTAATTGGTATAACTACTGTATGTAACAAAAGCATATTTTCTTTTGTAATATGAATATTATTTTCTCTAGCTCCTGAATCGAATAAAATTAGGGACGTTATTACAGCGATATTAGACACTGTTAACAAATTTCCACATATGAATGAGTACATACTAGTGTGCGTCGTTTGGCCTGGGTGGAAATGGCGTACAATTGTGGAGGTGAATAGATTGTCTAATGGTTAACGCCCCTGCGTTAAAATCAAGGGTACTGGATTCGATCAGTATTTTCACCTGGTCGAAAGCTATCTCACATCTTCTCCAGATATACGGAATAAATAGATACGTATTATTGTGTTTTTGTTGTATACGAGTGCGTCTGAGCAGAAGTTGTGTGCAGGGCATGAGGTATGTTTGCGGAGACGTCCCCGGCGCCCCCCACGGTGCACGTAAGGAACGTGAAGCACAGCCCTCCCCTTCCCTTGAGGCGCCTTTGAAATACGAGACGCTCCGTAATGACCCCTGACTTCGATATAAATTGTCGCAAACAGGAATATCTCGGAAGCAGTGGTACGGAGACAAGCAAGCGTTCGAGGATGGAGGTGGATAGGTGGGGGGGAATGGAGTGAGGGTTGGAGAAACTCTGGAGGGACGTATTTTCCTCTGGAGAAGCGCTTCTCTGTGCCAACACACGTAATGATGATGTTGGCTTTTGCTCTTCTTAACGGGAGTACCCCGTCGTGTTGTACGTGCCAGGTTTCGTTGCGATGGAGACTGAGGAAGATTCTGGTTATTTTTCGGTGGGTGACTTGCACTTAGGGGTCGACCGACATTTTCAGAATGATTGAGCCAGAAAAGTGAAATCATTTCTCTCCTTCCCATAAGCATATTTTATGCAATTCGTGTATTATGATATTTTTAAATTACTTCTATCAGCGCAGAAGCATTCTACAGATGAATCAAGTCTAATTACAGTATTATTATATTTACAATTGCTGTCATGAATTGTTTAATACTAGAAGGAGGGAATCATTGATACCTCTAGTAAATGCAAGGGGTTCAATCACATATATGCCTCAGGGAACCTTAGTATGAATTTGTGGAGAGGGTAACTATTCTGATTTTTTGTTGTTGTATAATTCGAGAACTTTTTCCTAAATCAAAATGGATCGTTGCGGGTTCTTGACGGAGGTTGAGGAAGAAATTGTTTTATATAATTTGGCAATTTGCTTGAATATAGGAGAACTTAAAAAGTATTGAACTCATAGTCCTTTTACCATAAAGAACATCAAAATTTAATATTCTATAAGTAGACATTTAATAATTTTGAATTCGTTCAAATGAAGAGTTTCCAGTCTGAAAGATATGAATAAAATATATAAAATTCCTCAATATGAATACATTTTCGTCATTTGAAAATAAAAATAACGGATAAAGTATATTCCAAGACTAAATTGTTTTAAAGAGGGAAACATTTCAGATGATCATTTCAGAATTGAGGATTCACAGAAAGGTTATTTTCGATGTGCTTTTTCCATTTTTTGATTCCAAGAATTGAAAGAATGTCTGTTTCCCATTTCATGAGTCTATTTTCTTATTCGCAATCTTCACCATTTTAATATGGAACGTGTTCTGTTCATCTAATTGACGCGCGTTCTTCACACTGGTTGTCAGCGATCAAGTGGAACTGCGGGAAAGGAAACGTCTGTATGACGCGCTTAACCTGTATTTGGAATATCCTTTCTGCTCCCATTAACTTTGTTTGTTCCCTTTTCTTTGCACACTCACAATGTTTTCTTGAAAGACGTGAGTGTACTAAGCTATGTCTCAGAATCAGCGATAATTGTTTTAAATTGCCATGTTTGTAGAAAAATTTCGAAGAGATCACTCAAAAAGTATTTTGAATTAATGCCATGAAATAGGTTAATATCTTGTTGCGTGCATTGAAAGTAAACTGGATGATTATGTATTTTATAAAACAAGTATAGACATACCAACAAAAAAGTACCCTTGTGGTTCCAAGATTACAATAATTTGTGTTAGCTCTGATCGAAGTATTGTAAGTACTGATGAGTGCAATACTTGTTTTATAAAATACATAATCATCCAATGCGCGCAACAAGCAATTTTTCAATGCGCACTATTGAGAAATCACTTGAGAGTCAATGAATTGGTAAATAGTTAACACGGTATGTCGGGGAATAGAAATACTGCTGACTACTCTAATTCATACGTTCGGGAACAAGAGCCCTTGAGAGATCTCGCTCAATTTCTTGAGATGTGAACGCTACGAAATATCTTGATCTTTGTGTCTTTCATTTTCGCGTTCCCGGATGATTAGCGCTTTGGCTGCTGTGCGTCGTTAATTGTCTGGCTCCCAATTAGCGGTCGCGCTACAATACGAGGGAGCACAAGGAGAGCGACGTGTTGCGAAGAAGCGAGGGGGAGTGGCATTAATTGGAGTGGCAAGGAGTCCTTCTACTCCTCCTCCTCCTCCTCTAAGGGAGCACGTTCGTAAGCCGGCCGCCATTGGAATACATTTGCTTCTGCGCCCGCTCTCTAACATTTCGTTAAGAAGTCCGTCTCCCGAAGCCTAATATTGTTTTCTATTGATACTCCTGCTTTTCTTGATGCTCCCCATCCTACCCCGGGTTTTTCTCCGGTTTTCCTCCGAGTAATGGCGGAATTTTCATAGACCGGTATGTCATTTACATTTTTTGTTATTATTAATTTCGAATTTATTTTGGAATTACATGTGTATAACTACGTATTTTATTAAATTTTTCATAAGTATTAAATCCGCCACAGTTCCTGGACCATTGATAGGAATTGATGGGATGGTCCCTTGCTTGTTTCCGGAGAATAACCCCAAGTGGTCATACATAACCACTGCACAGAAGTATCAATAAAGTTTATTTTTCGAGGGAAAGCGTTTTTAAAGGTTGTTGGGAAATATGTTGATTTTAGATTTTTTTAAATTCGAAATATTAACTTGTCTGCCCAATTTGTTTAAGTGTAATAATAATGGCTACAATAACGCCAGTACACCTGACGGTCAACTAAACTGATGTACAAATCTACGCTTCCAACCAAGAATTGGAGGAGAAATACTAGTTAAAATTCGCGATATTAAATAATACCACGAACGTATAAAATATAATTCTTTCATTGAAGTGTAACTGTTTGGTTAAATAGGAAAAATAAAACAATACCCATTCAGGAATTTTTTTACATACATGTATAGTTCCTCCGCCGATATTGACATTTTTTTAACTAAATGGAGTGCCAAGATTATACATCAATTCATGAAAATCTCGTAATTTGATTCCTTATTTTAATTTTAGTTTAATTACAAAATATGTCTCGAGATTTAATTGAAAAATATATCGTTTACATTCCGGAGATTCTATGTGAGTATTCCGCCAATTCTCTGGATTGAATTTTGATATTTCCTATCTTCATATCGCGCCGTTCCATCCATAGCAGGAGAGAACCTTCTAGCTATATTAGAACCTCGTTTTGGTTCATGTCCACTACGATCCATTTTTTTTTTTCGTTCCGGTCCACTTCCTCTCCGTCGTATATCTAAACGCATGTAATCCCCAACACCTCTGCACCCGCTTGCTGCCCACGCCCTAGCCCTGGTCGACGCTGCTGCCCGGGAATCGGCATCGATCCAAGACGCCCTCACCCCCAACCCACCCCTGGCGCTCAGAGGGTGGTTGGCGGTGGTGAAGGTGGCGAGGGTGGTGGCACAGACTCTGGCGAAGTCGTTTCCAATGCCGCCCCGAAAATCCGAGGACTGGTACGTCGCCAGTTGCTCCTCCCCTCTCACCCCTCCCCCCCCCCGGGTATATCAAGAACGTCGTCATCGACCCCTATGTTTCCCCCCCCCCAAACCCATCACTGCCTCCTTGATGCAAAAACAACCTGTTCGGTTACGAAACCTCCCCCAACTTGATAGGCATTCTCCATTACTAACGATTACGGCCACTTCCGTCGTAACATGCGTGTACTACCAGGACGACGACTATCTCCATCCACTGTACGACCGCCACAGCCATACATGTCTCGTTACCAAAATATATCTCCTAACCCTTTCTTCAGTTTAGACACTAGCGTTCCTCATTTTCATCGTTCCCACTTTTCTTGTGAGGACTGAAACTCTTCCCCCACCCCCATCCCCTTTGCACCACGTTGACCCAAGAGCTGCCACCGCCGCCGCCGCCTCTTTGGAATAATAAGCCGATAAAATTCCTCCCAAACTCCGCTTCCAATATTTCTTGTTCCTTAACATCTTTATCAGCGAAGGAGGTCTGAACGGTGGAGGCTTCCGGAGGAGTGGGATTGAGAGGGTGATAGTGCGTGAGATGGAACCGATGAAAAGGATAGTGAAGGTGATCGATCGCAGCGGTAGTGCAGTTTCGTGATCTGGGAGACGAGAGGATGAGACGGAATGGGGAGTTGAAGAGGGAAGGGATTTGGAGAAATGCGAAAGAGGAATCGGGATTTCGGCGCAGGAAGTCGAAGCATTTATTAAGACTTACGCGGAAGGGTAACTTATGATATTGCTTCCACTTTATTATTACTATTATTTATACAAATAAAAAAGTATGTGATGGAACCCGGCTGCTTTTCGCCAAGTTCTGCTTCTGTGGATAAGTATACAAGGTCGAGGAATGAATTATTTCTTGAAGAAATTAATAGACACCAAGTGGTTTAATCCAATTTATACGAATTACTCTGATTGCATCTGAAAGTCTAAGTTCATATCTTCGATTGGACGCCTGGGAGCTCGCATTTCCTTTCACCCCTTTCCCTTGCTGGTGGAGATATTAATTAAAACATCTCTCCGATCCTTGGAGGGTGTGGGGTGTGAAGAGAGAAACTGTCTAATTTTTGCGACCGCGTGGAATGTAAATTACGGTGTATTTAATTCTCTGAAAATATAAGCCGATGTGCCAGTCGAAGGCACGGTGGTTGATTACAGGTTTCGTGGAATCTGAGAAATTTAGGTCGATGAGGAATTTTTGTGTACGTAAGGCAAGAAACTGGAATGTAAACTTGATGTAATTGTTGATTTAGGTTTGTTTACTGTGGATGAAACTCCAGAGGCAGAATTATTTGTCGAAAGAAGAAATGTGTTGTTTAGCACTGAAATAAAAGAGTAGTAGATTAGATAACGTCCAATGGATATAGAAATAAACACACATCTGTGTACTTTTAACTTTGAGAATTCATGTTGAGAATAAAATGTTTGTAGCTTACCGTAACGATTAAATTTGAAGAACACATGTTAAATACCTGTGAATTTTGTATCCTCACTAAAATTTGGTTTCATCTACATACGGTTCATTTAGATGAGGGTTGAACTGTTATTTCAAGTTTTTATGAGCGTAATATTATTTTATATTTGTGTAGAAGCTTGATACTTTCAATGCCTTTCAAAGTGGCAGAACTGTTATGACGAATTCAAATATTGGAACAGATAATCAGACGTTTTATCTAAGCATTCCCTCAAACCATTCCAAAATCTGTGAAAAAAACTAGTGAATTCTGTGGAAGCGGAGGCATACCTCAAGGCTCACTTTTGGACGCACATAGCAGAGCGTTCGAAGCATTTCGGGGCGCGAACCACAGTTGCGTCTTGGCTGCCGTTAACCGCAGTTGAGTGACAAGCAGCTACAGCAGCCGGCAGCGCCGTGGTGGCGTTGCGCACCAACTCTTGCTTTTGTGAGCACGCGAGGCTTTCAGGACGGGGGTGCAAGATGAGCAGGCGGACGGGCGCGCGTTTCTGTGGCGGTGGGCAACAGCCGCTTCGACAGCGACGCGCGACTGGTGGCGGCGTTGGGCGTGTTGGGAGGGGGTGAAGAGTGGCGGTTGAGGGTGGTGCGAAGTATGGCGAGAGTCTAACCGTCTCTTCGTCTTGTTCCTTCGTGTTCGAAATGGGAATAATTCTCTGAATTGTGGATCTTCGTATCTTGAATTGATTCGAACTACAATTTCAATTTAGGGCAAAACATGAATATATTAGATAATTTACTCTTCAATTGAACTATTTATCTCCAATTTACTTTTCTTTCGAGACGGTGACAATCTCAGAGCAACACTTCTGCAATAAGCATTTTAACAAAGACCTATTTTTGTGGAACTGGTTGTAGTGATCGAACCTTCAATCTGTTACTGCAATTGAATCTGAGATTCACAGTCTTCCAAACACATGTGCAAACAACATTAGAAGAATTTGATTATTTCGTCAGTTTCTGTACACACCTTGGAGTTCAAGCAATGCGTTTAGTGAACAAAAATAAAAATTGGTACATTTTACTTGTAATATTTGTATGAGCGCTTTCCATGAGGGTATCAACATTTGCATGCAAAATTTAAACTAGGAAGCAATCAAGAAAGCTCAATCAGACGTTCACGAAAATTCTCTGTTTTACGATATAGAAGAGGCACATAGACCACTGGCGTGCGACGCACTGGACAAGTAGGGTGCAATAGCGTTTAGAAAGCAGAGAATCATCCCGGCGTATACCTATCTCGTCACTAGCCTTTCTTCGCAAGTGAATTACGGCGTTCGTTACACTCCTGGAAATTGTACATTATGTCTTGTGACAAATGAAAACACTTTGAGGTTTTGAAATTGCAGTCACTTAATTTCGATGGAAAAATAGAATAATAGAAAATCTTTATAAAATCGCTGAAGGAAGAATACGCGTTGATAGAAACGCATTGACGACATTGAACCTCACACAACAACATTTGTGATAAATTACAAACAATTACTTTTCTTTACTGCTGTCTTATGTTTTAAAGTAGATTTCAAGGGGGGGGGGAAATGTTTTGTTATCGTTTAGAGCTGCTCAACCTGCTCAGAGTAGGTACTCTAATTTTTTCTATGGCTTTCAATATTTGTCCAAACGTACTTAACTAACGTTCAAACAAACGCAAATAAAGATGCATAGAGCCATATTGAATCACCCCTTAAGTTTCTTTCTTTGCACTATTTATTAATTATAATACAATTATTGCAGAAGATTTTGCATTTTCGTTTCTACGTGGAACATAAACTCAAATTTATTGTGTGAATCTCTAGCACATATAAATATTTACGTGTATTCCAGTCATAATTGATCATGTTGGTTTTGTTGAGTGAAATTTTATTTGCTCATATGTTGGAACAATATGACATGAAGTGCCTTAACGCTATCCATCCTTATGTCTTATCCGCTAATGCCAACTTTGAGTGTTGTGTCCTTCTGCCAGCCGTCGCCGCGTCGGTTTCCTTCGCCAGCACCCCCCTACCCTGGAGCGTGCGCCACCCGCGAGTCATTTGTTGCGCCTGGGAGGCGGGGGTCGGCGAGGCGTCAGCGCGTCACGTCCCCGGTGGGCGGGTGGGCAAGTGGTGACGGTGGCGGTGCCTGTGGCTATCCAAAACGCATTAGGGCGCCCGCGGCTGCCAGAAACGCCCGCCATGGCACAGGGTGTCGGCACTGGTCGCTTGAGACGGTGGCGATGGGAGTGCTGAACAGAAGGTTGCTGGTGTTGGGTTGCTGGGATAGGACAGGGTTCAGGATACTGAGATCAAAAAATGAGATGATTGAGCTTTGAATTCTATAATGTCTCTTATATTTGTAACATGACTTTATTTATTTATTTACATTCGTTTGTTATACGTCGCGTTCTCATCAAAAGACATTACACGACTACATCTGTATTACAAAAAGGAAAAAAGAACCAGTAATCTTTTTTATCTGTTTCACTTCCGGTCTTGTAAATTTCTCTTCTGCATATTTCAATATCTGCTTCATATTTTCTTTTTCTTTCTTAATAGTACTCACCTCTGTTTCCATCCTTAGGTGTTCACCCTTGACCAGGGTTTCTAGGACGTGTTTTTTATCTAAATCTTCAAGACATTGCGAATCTCTCTTATACTTATATTATATTGCTTGAAAATCTCGTACTTCTGTTTCGTTTCTGTCATTTGTTGACTTTTTTTATACACCGTGTTCTCTGTCCGCATTCAAATATCGCGCCCGTTGCGGTCCGTAAAATTGGCAGTCCCAAAAAACATGCTCTCGTGTCTCTTCACCTAATCCACAATCACACATCCCTTCCTGTATTACCCCAAATCATCTTAAATAAGTTTTAGTGTCGCCGTGTGCTGTGAGAAATTCTACTTCAGCTGGTCCTGGTTGAAACCAGCGTCTGCTCTTCTCTATAAAACGTACATACGGTATGAAGACATATAACTGCCGTTCCTTCTTTGATACATTCCACCGAATTTACCAAGCTTGTAATAATGTTTCCGTTAGCTGTCCCTTCCATCCCTTCACATCCGGTGACAAGATTTTCCCTTCCTCCTCGAATTTCTTTTCTCGTCTCATAATTGATCGCAAAATAACATTTCTGTACGCTCATATCAATTGGCATAACATCCACCCAACATTCAGTGCATCACCGGATGCTGTCCTACATGCCCCACTCAACCTTAACAGACGCAATAGTTGCAGCCGTTCAAGTCTCTGTCGCTGTACAACATTCCGCATAACTCTACCTCACGTTTCACAGCAAGATATCATAGACATTAATACACATTTATACAGTTGTAGTAACTCTAGTCTACCAATATTAAACATGTTTATGCCAACTCGGATTATTGAATAATATGCTTTCTTTATTCTATTTTCTATGTACTGAAGATGACTTTTAAATTTGAGTTCCGAATCAATTCAGTACGTTGTTACCAGATTTTTCCAATTCCCTTCTTCCGTTACCTTCCACGAAAACCACAGTATCATCCGCATAAACTAAAATCTTATATCCGCCTTCACTTACCGTGCGCAGTAATCCATTGGTGGTCGTATTCCAAAATATTGGCCCTCCATGAGAATCCTGGGGACATCCCTTATCTACATTTCAATATATGCGTTCTGTTCCCATTTCCAAATAACATGTCCGTTGTTCGAAATAGCTAGCACAAATGTTGTATAAACACGCATTTATACCTTTTTTCTCTCATGTGCTTCAGGACTCCACCCCATTGCACCGCGTTGAAAACTCCTTGAATATCTAGGTATATTGTCATTCTTAATTTTGTTTGTCGTTCGTCAACCCATTTGGTTCATGTCCGTAAGGCGTCTTGTGTAGATTTCCTTTTTTCGGGATCCAAATTGATTCTCATCGAGGTGTCCATTGGCCTCCATTCATTCCGCCACACGTTCGATTAAAATGTTCTCCATTAACTGCCCTATGAATGGCAATACGTTTATAGGGCGATATGCTTTAGGGTCTTCTAAGCTTCGTCACTTCCCTTTGTGGAATACACTAATCTTAGCAAATTTCCACTGACGTGGGAAAACCCCTTTGCGGTAACACGCATTGAAATGCCGTATTATGCGCAGCTTTTTGGTAATATTCTCGGATTATTTGGATCATTAATCCGTCAAATCCAGGGCTTTTACCTATACTTAATTCATTCACTGCCACATCAACTTCTTCTTCCGTCAATTCGAAATATTCCTTATCTCGCACTTGGAGTCGCGTCCACGTCCTGTACTCCCCATATCTAGGTAGCATTGCTTCCAGCAATTTTTCGGCGGTGTCGTTATATCCCATCGTTTGGTTACTCTCACCACGCACTGTACTCCACATCTGTTTCGCTTTTAATTTTCCTCGTGCGATTAAATATGGCAATACCCAAATGTTATTCCGAATGCCGTCAGTCACAAAATTTTCCCACGTTTCCAACTTTAGTTCTCTTATTCTACGTCTATGAGTTCGTAGAGCCTGTTTATATTCAGCCTTCTTCATTTCTGTGGACACTCCCCGCCGTTTTGCACGCTGTAATTTCCGCCGTGACTTGACCGCATCTTCTTTAATTCATCCAATTTCTTCCTATCACCACAAGCGCCACTTCCTACTTTGCGTCCTCTTCTTTGGTGCACTCTCTGCAGCCGCTTTAAACTCATTTATGTTGGAATCGTCTACGGCCAGGTGACAATTGCCGCGGACCGGGGCTCAAACCCGGGACCTCCTACTATGGCCGAGGGTGTGATAACCACTACACCATCCGACTCGACTCCCAAAAGCTGTAGACAACACCCTGCCCGTTCCGCCGTTTATTTATGTTGGTCTATTTGATATCAGTAACATTACCTTGTGCGTCATTACTGCGAGTCAGCGTGGCTCAGTGTGTAGAGCACGGAGTTGATACCTGCGGTTCCAGATGGGTTTCGATATTTCATCGCTCCTCAACGGCCAGACCGTCCCACATGCCAATTGAACCCTCTATAAAATGAGTACTGGGTCTGTCATGGGGTAGAACCAGTCGGAGTGAAATGCTGGCCACATCTCCTCTTACTAGTGTTGAGGCCTAGTAATTGCGGAGTTCTACTCTCTGAGTATGCCTTGGGAACCTAAGTGGACTCTTGTGGAACAGATTGACTTTACCTTTAAGTAATGTTTAGTTTAAAGCTGGAGTTCGATCCCCAGTTCGAATAGGAAGAATGTTTCTCAGTTACTTTCACTCACCTGTGCCTCACAAATATTAGTCGCTATGTCCGATTCCGTAGCAATCTAACATCATGGTGTAGTCTTTGAAATGCTGATTATAGTTAGAACGGGAAAAGTATGTATATGAATGAATCACAATTATTTAGTTTTCGGGTGTCGGTATTGTACTTGAAGAAACATGCACAGAACTGTTGTGAATAGTAGTAGAGCTATATCGTTAAACGTGTTCAACGAAAAACGGCGACAGATTGTGGACTTAAGGGGAGATGCCCACCGTCCACTGTTTTTCTTCTTCTTTTTATCCCTCCTCTTGTAGCAGTACAGGACTCCTTGTATGGTCCTTATGATGTCACGAAGAGTCTACTTTTCATGTGGTAGGGTACATTATGGCGACGTATCAACTCGCTGAAACGTTGTTGCCAGACGTGAGTTTGGTAATAGTGTTTGTGGTGGTTGGGAAACAAATAGAACAGCTGTTGTCGATTATGATGAATGGGTTTTGGGTGCTTCAGTTGGGTGTACTGTTGAGGCGCCGTGTTTCATAATTGATGGGGAGAAATGTGAGAACGATTGTGGACGGTGAATTCAGAGACAGGTCGTGGACGCAGTGCAACAGGCAGTTTTGGAGGAACTCAGGACAAGAACAGGGAGGCCTAGAAGGAGAAGATGACGATCGGTAGGAGTCCTTAGCTGACACCTGTGGGCTGCCAGGCGATCACTGCCGATGCAATGTTGTGATAAGGGGTTCTTGTTTTCGATTCCGCATTCTACAAAAGGGCACAGTAATTGAAGGTTTCGGGGTCACGATTGCCAACACCTTTTAAGTATTAGTAATGCATCATTTCTTTTTTTCTTTAGCGCCAAATTTGTACTTTCTAATTTAAATGATAAGTAAAATATTTAAATTTTATTTTAATGTATTTTTATCAGTCTGTCTGATAACAAAATGAAATGGTAATTTTTAATAATGGACGAAGTTTTGAAACAAACCACAGAAATGTAAATCAAGGTTGAACGAGCACTCAAATCAAATCATTGAGATGTATATCTGTTTTCATTATTTTTATTCTTTTGTTTTAAAACTCAAAAACATGAATTATAATGTAGAAAATACACGATTAATTTGTATATATATCAGTCAATAGTATAGTGCGAACAACATTCAGGAACCCACTTGACTCCTTTAAAATACATAACAGCACGTGAAAGTATAGCGGGCGAGCGCGCGACGGTTTCGTGATTTATGCGTCTCACTTCGGAAAGAGTGAAATATCTTTCTGAAATGTCCGCTTATCTATAGATAAAAGTGATGTGAAAAATACTACGAAAAATGTATTACAAGTAAACTTTTCTTCACTTGACTTAAAAGTTGGTCTTTTTTAAATAAGTTTTTACTCCATACAACACAAAGTATTACACCGTGAAATATAATAAGTATTAAACCATTTATAATTACAATTATTTCATTTAAATGGCCGATGAGGTAAGTTTTTCGAGTTGCAATAACTCTTAGTACATATTCTACCTGCGCTAGTTCTACTGAATGTTAGACATCTACGGATAGCGGTATTGCACAATCGAATTTTTAAGAGAATGGAACTGTCCAACGGATGGAAGAGAGGTGTGAAATGCCATTTCCAAATGAGTTAATGCGTCTTCCGTGTCAAAAAAAAAAAGACTGCGTTCTATCATCAGAGAGTTGAAGTGGTTTTGCTCCTGTGTCGCTTGTTGTATGCAAATGGCCGCCACTGGATTGCGAGTTCGAGTGTACTTAACTACGCCGGGTCACAGGGTCGACATTGCGCCAGTGCTACAAGAGGAAAGAGAATCCTCACAGATGCGGGTTCTGTATGGTTTAGTATAATAATCCTTCCTTAATTTTATTAACCTTAATGCTGTTGAACAGTAATTTGATTCCTATAATTCATAAGAATATGAGCATTTGCAAAAATACTCTGTGTATGAAGAAATGATTTCTCCACATTTTCTCCAGTCCTACTCATGTCCCATAATTTGAATATAATTTTTCTTAATTTCTCTCAAAAAATATTGTTGGTGTATCTCTCAATTCGTCTGTTATTTCTACTGTTACTTTTGTTTCGTGTAATACGTTTAAACTTAATGTATATCTTTCCTAATAGGTCAGTATATATTTTCCATCACTTTATTATCGGATTACTAAAATTGTATCCTTATATAATATTTTGATATGCAACTTTTTAAGGTGAATCTTTTGATCATATATCTTATTTGCGGTGTCATACGAAACATAGCATGAATCTAGAATAAAATTTTTCATATGTATGAGTTTTCCTGTGATAAATTAATTTCTTGTCAAAAAAAGCAGTTACAAACCGCGTATGACGACATGGAGGACAATAGACTGAAGTAAACGACATTAAGTGATAAGAACGCACAGGAAGAAAAATAAATACTACTTACACGCCTTATTTATTTACGAAAGGTTACCTGTTAGAAATGACGTAACAATATCCACCACGAGAATTTAAAGCAATTGAAAACTGAAACATTTCACGTTTAAAAGTTTAACGTTTACGTTTGTACATAACTTGTTCTACCAGACAGAAGTCGATGTCAGGAACAGAACATCGGTTAGGTTTCAGAAATTAAAGTGAATATATCTTCTCTATTTAATTTTGCTGTATTAAACTCTGCCCTGTAAAACAGCAATGCTGCAGTTTGAGTGACGGACGTTGTTTCTGCTCGTCTGTTTCCCTCCGTACTGTCTGGTAGATTAATACATTGCTTTAAAAAGCGTTTTTATACGGTTTTTTGAGTTT
The DNA here is from genome assembly GCA_002313205.1 of Laupala kohalensis. NCBI lineage: Eukaryota > Metazoa > Arthropoda > Insecta > Orthoptera > Trigonidiidae > Laupala > Laupala kohalensis. The sequence goes on from NNCF01126301.1 coordinate 305,532, forward strand.
AACGATTTGGAATGGATAAAAACGTAGGTAACCACGGGTGGATTTAAAGCAAAAAGATTCGTATGAACCTACCAGTCAACACGACAAGGAGATGCTATTATTTACATTACATCAACCTTATTGTGTTTATATTAACCAGATTGAGGTTATGTGTGTTATGGCATTTTTTTCCTGACATAACTCCTTTACACAACATATGATCTTTTGTTTTAAATGTAATTAGATGTGCCCCCATGTTATTTTATTATTGAATCTTTGTGTTGTATATTTTTACATTACCTTTATATAACATACTTTTTTTTTTAATCCAAAAAAATGTTTTACATTGTTTCTGGAGATTAAATCGACGTAGCGCTCGTTATCGTGGTCCGTAGTTGGTCGAAACGAAAAAGTCCTTACAATATTATCTGAAAATACTTTTGAATTGAAAATTATTTGAATAAATAAATGATACTATTCCACGGTCTTACCTTAGTCAGTTTGGAGGATTTTTAAGACTTAAGTTCATTCCCGTTTATTTTCTGAAATCTGGCGAGCTGTTGTAAATAAATACTTGTTCCATAAACAAAAAATATGAACATTTATATTGCCATCGCGTATTATAATAATTAAACGTTACCTCTCAGCAAGTCCTATGCGTGTACAGCAATCCCTGAGAAGGTTATAGAACCCACGGAAACGGACTTTCTGATGCGTTTGTACTTCGCCTAATTTCTTGTTCATATATGCTCTCCAAATTGCTGGACAGGACCAAATGTAACGGCAATGTACAATATAATTGGATGACTCCAGGTTCCATTTCTGGAGATAACATCAGGAAGCCATGTTAGGTTGAAAAGTGGATTATTGAATACAAAACGAATATCCCTCATATCGTTACACATTCTGAGGGGAGGCTTCGTTTGGATACCGAAGCGCCGGAGCAAATTTGACTTAAGCAATTCCGCTGATCGGTGTCCACACCCCCGCCGCGCCGCCGCCCTTTGGCTCTGTGCCCTTTCGGCCCTGAGGCCCCCTCTCTATACGCGTGCCTCAGTCCCGCTACCCCACCGGGCTCTGCGAGGCGAATTAATTGAACCCATTAAGCTAATGATATAATCGAGGGTGTGAGCTGGAGGGGGTGGAGGGAATGGCGTGGGATGTAGTGGTGGTCGTAGCGGTGGAATCGTTTTTTTTTTTTTGGNGGGGGGGTTGGTCGGTGAAAGTAGAATATTCGTGTATGTGTGTGGCAGGGTTGAAAGGGGATAGGAAATGGATGTAATAAGGCGAGGCTTCAGTTATTGTAGCGACTCGTGTTCTAGGATCAAATGCGAGGAGTTGTTATTGATTGTAGAGAGTCCGTGTGAGGGAGATGTCGAACACCCTGTTGCGTTTCTGACCCCTCCCTCGTTGGGAGGCAAAGGAAGTGGTGGAGAGAGCAAGAGAGGGAGGGACGACGTAGAACAGTGTTAGGAAATTTAGTGATATTTAATAGTTACGATTTATAAACAATACCTTCCGAATAATCTATAGTTTGATAATAATAATACTAACTTCTGCAATAACTTTTTTGTATTTTATTAAATACAAATTTGTTTGTATTATGTTAATATTATAACACGTTCCGAACTATTTTTATTGTTAGGAGTGTTCTGGAACGTTAAAACCGCCTCTGCCTTAGGACCTTTGGTCGGAATTGATAGGATGGTCCTTTGCTCGCATCCGGACAGTAAATTAGTTTATTGTTCTCCACGTGGTCATACGCAGTTTATACTGCTTTTTTCACAATAAATTTATTTAATTATTTAGCAAGTGATCTTTTGATATATTTTCAGGGGTCAATTAAGAAGTAACACTGAAGTAGTAATCGAATAAATACCATTTGACATATAATGGTTTTATGTTAATACGTTCAAACTCTCCTTTTGCTTTTCTTAATTTCACTTCCTGTTACTCTACAAACACACATTTTCTATGAGAAGCTTGGACTCAATAATAATTTAAGGTATAATTTGACCTGTAAATATGTGAATTGATTGATGTATGTGGTTTTGGTGAGTCTTAAATGTTTAATTCTTTTCCATTGGAAGTGCTGCTTCAGTTACGTCTTGAAATGCTATTTATTCTGCGGAATGTTTTCCCCATTTTCGAATCGAAGATATCCCCGCAGTCCATTGGCGTTGGTCGCAGTTCACGTCGCAATATCGCTGGGAGACTTCGTGGAAAGAGCCCGGAATGCCGTTGTATGCGTTGTCACGGCCGCCGCGTGTGTGCGCTGGCGATCGCCAGTGATTAGTACGCCCCACGATGAACGAGCGCGGGTGATGGTGGTGGGGGTAGTTGTGGGTGGTGGTGGGGGCCTTCGAGGAAAGCTTCGTTGCAACAGAAGCGATGTTTGGACTTGAGAGCGAAAGAGGAGGGTTGGCTGAGAGTCGTAGTTAAACAGTGAGGATGGTGATATGGTAAGTTTTCTCTTAAGGGATGCTGTGGATGAGGAAGTGGATTTGATGGTGATTCTTATATCTTTTTATGATGGTGAATTTCAGTGGTGGCTATAGGGGTGGGGGCTCCTAGACTCAAGCTTCTACCTTAAATCCTCTCCTCCCGAATTCGCTAGTAAATCCACCATCATATTTTTTTAAAATACCAAATATTGTATATTGACAGTATTACTTCTCTACGAACCCAGAACTGAAACAATATCATATTGCGAGTTCTTTTATATTTTCCCCTTGTAAACAATTTTCTGGTTTTACTGATTCATCAAAATTAAGGTATCACATTTTGTTGCGGTTTGCTTCGTTCCATTCTACAATACTTAGTTTAACACATTTGTTTTCTCTTGTGCTTAGTTTGTTAAAATTACCATCAAACTCAAATTAGCCTTTTAGATGCTTTTTCAATAGAGATGTCTCATTTATATTCATTTCTATATATCTGTCATCGATTCTGGAGCCATTTTATTACATATTTGTTTTGTCATCCTAAACTTTGTCTCGTATCGTTCCCCCTCACCACAGATCACCATTTGACGTCACAAATGGACCAACCACGTGGATTTTACGGCGTTAATCGAGTGCTGATTTGTTCAAATGCATTTCACGGATTCGCGCCGAAGGTAAAATGACGGGGTATGGGCGCTGTGAAGAGACTGGTGCATTTTAATTGCGCATTCTATCACCAGGGTTCAGTAGTCTCCACGACGAAACAAACTAGAATGATAAGGGGAAATGAAGTATAGATATCAATTTTCTCAAGTATATCATTTTCTCAAGTATACAATTAATTGAACTTGAGTTTACGTGGCTTTTAAATTATTATTTCTCGATTAAGAAAGTGCTCATGAAAAATCAATTTGGCTACATCAAACAGTAATATGACATTATTTGAAATGTTGCCCAAATTTAATATTGGATATAACTGGGCGGCTTACCCAAGTTCAGACGTCACTTTTCTCGTATGGTAATTTGATATCCTTTGTCATTCTATACTCCTAATTCTGATGTCGCGTGCATCAAGTAATACGAAAAATCCATAGAAAGCTCTTTATAAAAAAGAGTAAGATAATCAGTAAATGGAGGAGAATATGGACTGTTTTCAGTGGTTCCGTCCGTGGATAATATTGTTTTTATTTTTTTACTTCACGATGTCTATTTCATGTTTAGTTTCAACAGTACGCTGCTAAGAGTCACTCATGACCCTCGTCCTCTATTCCTTTTATATTACTTAGGGTTATTAATTGTCGAAACTAGTGCCAACAACTGACTTACGTTTGTCTTATAGACTTAGGTTCCCGTAAATGTTTGTAAATCTCAATCGTCATCATGTTCTTTCCCTTAGTTTCTAATTACTTAACTCGGTTACTAACTCCAATTTTATTACGTTTCTGTAGAGAAGAAAATAAAATTTTATTTGCTAATTTAATGTAAAGTTGTATTATCTTTACTGAAACTATTTTGACTTTAATTTGACCCGCCGCAGAATAAACACGTTCGTCTATTCACACGAAAAAATTAAATTTATGATTAAAAAAATTTCTTTCAATGTGAATGAAACGAACAAGGAACTTGATTGAAGTGTCTAATGCGTTCTGGAAAAATTAAATGACGTAAAAATTTTCTCTCTTTTTACTATCTGAAAAGAATAAAGGTATTCCAGTGAAATTATTTTATCCATGTTTATGATTGATGTATAATGGAAGAAGAATAAAATGACGGAAACGGCTTATGTTTATACTGTTTCAAAAGAACATTGATGATTGTATGAAATATATACACAGTAGTTTAGATATTAAACTATATTTTTCATTGTAAAGGTATTGCCAGTAAAAGAAATCCTCCTCCCTCCAAAAAAAAAGAAAAGAAAGGAGTTTGAGAATAAGTGTTACAACATCTGAAAAATGTTAAATGAATAAACGTCCATTCCACATATGCCGACCGAAGCATTTCTGAGTCATGTGATCCAGCGAACGAAAGACGTACGAGAGGTGCCTACTCAGCGGCATATATCGTCTGCGCAAACGCCCACATATACACGCTCACGCACGCTTGCTCTCACGCATGTTTCGCTCGTTCCTCCTTCGCCCATTGATTCGTAATTACATCTCTTCCCCTCTCATCTTTCTTTTCCTACCATTCCCCCCACGTCACGAGTAAATCACGCAGCTGTTAATTTTGCTCTTTTTCTTTTATCGCTTCCTTCACTCAAATCATCGCCCCATTCTGGGCCGGGTTTTTTCTCTGGTGTTCCTTCGGTTCGAGGCGGTTCTCTAGGTTCTATTGTAATAATTAAGCTGGAATATATAGTTATTTTAATAGTTACGATTTGTAAGCTATAAATTCCGAATAATTTATAGTCAGATAATATTGTGAACAATAATTTATAGTCAGATAATAATTGTGAACAATCTTTTCTTTTTTTAAAATTATTAAATACAAATCTTTTATTGTCCTGTTTGTATTCTAATTCGTAGCTAACTTTGTATTCTTATCTTTCCAATCCGTCTCTGCCTTAGGATCCTTGATGGGAACTGATGGAATGGACCCTTGCTTGCTAGTTTATTGTCCTCCACGTGATCATAACTGATTTTTTACACTAAATTCATTATTATTATTATCATTATCATTTTCTTTGTAATCTGTTCTATTCTCTCGTGTTTCCATCATTTTCCGATCTTCCAATAATCTCTGTTCTTCTTTGGACTTCTTCTCTTGACAATTCACATTCTTTTACTTTGTTCGCTCATACGAACTAACAATTTACACATTATGTTTCTTGTTTCTCTCATTATTTGTATGTATTTTCTCGTTCTTTATCTATCCGTATATTACCTCTACCTTCTCTTCGCCAAAGACGGAGAATGAATAGGAGTAAAGCGAGATCGGAGGAGGAGGCCTGTTGGTTTTGACAGCTTTCCCCCGGGATATACCCACGCCCTATTTATTTGCTTATCGATTTTGTCATCACAGCAAAACTGCGAGAAGAGGGGAGGGTGGAACAGAGCGAGGGGAAGTATGGGACGAGAGGAGAGAATGCGGAGAAATACTATGAGTTCGGTAACGAATGAAAGGGAGAGGGATAGTAGCTAAATGTTCGGTCAGTTGCGAGATTACATTGTGACACTTATTGCCGGCTGGACAGCGTTCTGCTGCGCGGTGCAGTTGTCATACATAGATAGAAGCGATGGTCTCGGGGAAGGCGAACGACAGCATTTCGCCGCCTACGGCTGTGGCGCCCCAGATAGGACATTTACGACACGTCGCGTCGGGGAGGGACGTCTTGGAAGTTTATTCTTGAGTTTGGGCGATTGTAATGGTCAGTATTTTTGTTCAGTCATTAAGTGTCCTCGTAAAAAATGAAAAGTTCTCCATCATTTTTCGGAACGACTTTTTTACCTTTTTATTATGTGTCTTTAATAGAGCAGTGGTCTTACATCTCTTAACACAATACTAGCAAAATGAAATGTTTTTCGTACTCAAGAAACTATTTTACGATTATCCTTACGTATAACATATTCGTATCATATTCATTACGAAATATGTATTATGAATTCAATATTCGGTTTCCTGCTGTGAAAGACATTATAAATGTATCGATTTTTGGTTTATTTCTTTGATCAGAACCTACGAGATTGTATAAAACAAATTAAAATTAATTAAATGATTTTTTATACTGAATTATCAATTTGTGTGAACTAAAATAACTTAAGAGTTAAACTTATAAAAACCAAGAAATATCTCACCTGTTTAAAACTTTCCACCATTCTCATATCAATACCTTACTTTTAAACTTTACTTAAAAAAAACAACAACAAAAACTGTACAAAGTTATTATTTCAGTAATAACACATATAAATTCAATTTTGTTCATGAGTATACCTCTCCTTACCTCTGTATCTCTAAAAGAAACTGTTGATTAATTATTTGTCGCAATCAGCGGAAATCCACTAATTCTTCTATATTCATATTCATAATCAATCATTGTACTAATCTTTAAAAACACGTTCTCAATCCTGTTTCTTCTGTCTTCCTTTCTGAAGCGAACTTTTTTATATCACTTTCTTGTTAAATTTCCTACCTTAGACATCTAGACCGAAACAAAGAAATAAGTTTCTCACTAGTTCTGTACATTTATTTCATTTTGTTAACGATTCTTTTGTGTATCTCCGTAAATAAATTGAGATTTTTAAATATTTCGTATTTAAAATCTTGTTAAAAGTTTTTACACTTTATTTTGTCCATTTAATTTTTTGTTTATTTACTTCCCTTATTAATTATTTTGAATGTATTTAAGAGTATTTTTAATTTATGTTAAGTTTTTCTTTCTTTTAATCATTCGTTTTGTATAGAATGGCTTTTTTTCCCTTATAACATAAGATGTAATTAGAAAAGTTCTCTCTCCTTAATCTCGCAACACAGTCACCCACATGGTTTAGCTGTTAATGCTAATATCCACTTGTTTCTGGGAAATCTGCGTTTGGTTGAGGATGAATGTGGATTGGTCGTGTGAAAGGACGCATGGCTGCTCTGTGTTTGTGCGAGACTTCCAGAGGACACAGGCCCCTTAATCCCTTTCTACTGCGAGGGCAGAGCTTTGCGGGGAATGTGAATAGCGATTGTTTCGGGAACGCCAGACTAGCATTTGCTGCCACCCCCTACCACCCCCGCTTCCCTTCATTCTCCACCCCCTTCCTTTTAGATAGGATTGATGTCTTCGTTGGTATCACACAACTGCCGCTCCTAGAGCTTTTTAGAATTGAAATTTGTCAACTCAGTTGAGGCAAATTTTCAAGATCATAAGATCCAATACATTGCAGCAAATATTAAATATAAAATTATTGTTTTGTCCTATTGCAATGCTCCAATAATGAACTCGTATTTGCAGAAATACGAAACTATTATACTCAGCAATTTAAACTATAACTACGAGTGCTGTTTTTTAAATTATTGATGTATTTTTGAATGATCATTATTTTTCAAAATTATGAGAAAAGATGTAAATATTTGGAAGTTTTTTTTTGTTACAAAGCCAACTTTATTTAATTGATTTTTGTATTACATTTTTTGTTTGTTTTTAATTTATTGGAGTAGCTTCAATCGCTGTGGTCTTACTCCCTTGATCAAAACTAGACCACAACGAGTTAGCTTTGGTTTAGCTACCCAACTGGTGAGATTCACAATCAGACGCTTTTTCCGACTTCGCACCAGCCTGGATCGGAGTATGGGCGTCTACGAACACTCATGAAGTAAAGTGTACATTTTTTTGTGCGTTGATCAATATGATGCAAACATTTCTATTCTGGCGTTTTTATTTTGTATTGTAAGCGGAACACGAGGGATTTTTTCGACGAGTATCGTCCTTCGAAAATAAATAACACGAGAGCTATCTCATTGAAATATTTAAATTTTAGCATTCTGTTGAGAGAAGTCTCGTAAATAAGTATTTTAGATCAAAATTTTTATCGATTCTGAAAGACATACGAAGTTATAAAATATAAGAATAATAAGCGTATAACTACAATTAGTAAATTATTATTTAAGAATAACTAGTAGTACAATACTACCTATTCTATGATTTTGTGTGGAATCCTTGTCCCGTTTCTCTCACCTTGACTAGTTGCCGCACTTTGTTCTTGTTATATTTGTGCAGTATTGCCTAATGATGACCAACAGTAGGGGGAGGAAACGCTGTGTGAATGGTAATTGAAAAGAAATCGTGTCTGTAAAAATTAAATCATTTATTTATTATTTAGTTAGTTTTAATTCCACATCTTTAACGAAGTAATTATGGGAGTATTTTCGTAATGTCTTAATGGAGATCTCTTTGATTACTGGTGGCGTTCATCTCTAATACATCGCATTCTTGAATGCGTCCCGCAGCGGTACAGATCTTCAAGGTGTAAGTTTCGAAGTCGGTGAAGTTGTCTTTCGTGCTTTATTAGTTCGTGTCGTAGAGTCGTTTATTCAGTTTTTAATTCTTTGATAAATAAATCCCGAGTCTTTGTGAGAATTTACTTGGATCGTTTTGTAAACATCGTCATCTTCTACACTCTCCTCCTGTGCCAAGTCCCCCTCCCTGCAGTGAAGGACGTCGCTTCCGTTATCTCAGCGGTCGGTCCTCGTCGTCCTCGTCGCTACTGCCGAGGATTATCCTAATCTCGCGACTGCGACGCAGGACGGACGGACAGACAGACAGACAGACAAGGGCACTTTATTCAGGAGACAAGTGTTAACGCTGTGCGAGGCTCGCTTTGGATGGACAATGTTGACATTCGGTTTTGAGGAGGTCGGAGCAGGCAAACCTTCTGAAACATTCTGAAAGCCTGGGATGGAGGAAGTGTACACGGGTTTTAGTTGATGCACATAAAAAGTGGATTGAAAATATATAAAAGTTTCTAGTAGTATTTTTTGTATGATCGGACAATTGATACGATCGATTCTGATTTTTTTTCTTTAATTGATTATTGAATAATAGTTTAGTTTCATTTGCCATTTTCTTCTACTCTGTGAAGTTGGTTAAGGGAAGTTATGGTAGTAAATCAGCAGGTTTTTCAATCTTTGATGTATGCCATAGCTATGTCCAACATGGATCTTCTCTATCAGTTTTATTAACATTTTCTTTGGAGTATTAAAAAACACTAACCATTTCCCCAAGAGAAAATCTTCCATCGAATCAGTAGGAAAGAACTTTTCATTTTGTTGGATGAATTATTAATATATGCACAAAAATAATTAATTCTTCTAGTAACGTTCCAATATTGTCGAGATATGTAAATAATTTAAAATTTTCGACCTTTTGATACACGAATTAGGTTTATTTTGTGCTTGAGAAATGTTCGCAATATAAATATTATTCGTCTATCTAAAGGTAGTGAGTCTTGAATTATTTATTTATATGGAATACAATTCATATTCATCACCAACGGTCGAGATATGTTGTAACATTGTCGATCACAAATAGAAATATTTAAAATAAATACTTGAGTAAATAGAAAAAATGCAATGTGTACACTTCCCAAAGTGACATAGTTCAGAATATGTGGATGGAACACCTCATTTCTTATTCGCTTTAGAAAGATATAAAATAATTCCTTATTTATGATCGTTTTTAAACATCGTATAATTCTTTGTTCTGCACAAAATGTAAATATACCGACGTTCCGTAGACACGTCGCGCGCGTCAATCAGAAACTTCCAAAGACGTACAATTTGTTTCACAAAACTATCAAATGGATGAATAATGGAACATCTGGCTCGAAGTTTCTGCACGGGGACGCACCAAGATTCATGTATTCCAAAGAAGAGAAATTCCATGCAAATATATGACCGCAACGGTAAAATTGTCCGCTCGCCCGACGAATTCTATTTATTCTGTGGCGGCGCACGTGTCTTGTGTCCTGCCGCGTGCTGGACCGCGACGCTCCTTCGTCGCATTACAACGAACGCGAAAAATGAAGAAGGGTAAGGGGGTAAGAGAGGGGTAGAGAAGGAGGGGTGTGGGCAAGGGGTTACTCATTGAAATTTAGTGTCCAGAAGACTTCAAAAATGAAGTCATTTCACAAGTATTTCAGAAATTATAAAGTCTTTTCATTTCTCGTTTTTCAATGTTTTTCAATAGATTTCAATGGTATTTGAATAGTATTTCAAAGTATTTCAATGAATTTTATTTTAGTATTGCAAAACTGAGTGACCAGAAGATTTCAGTAGTGAGTAACCCCTTGGATGTTGAGGTTGAAAGAAGGAGGCACCAATGGCGCCCGCAGAAATTGTATGTGTAAATGGCAAATTTAGCGTGCCATTGAAGTTTATACGATGGAGCGATAGGTGGTTGGAGTTGGGTGATAGGTTATTGTTAGTAAGTGGGCCGCTTAGCAGAGTTTACCAACAACTTGGCCCACGTGGAGGAATTAGTAGAAGTGGTTAGTGATAGTTATTGATACTAGCAGGAGGCGGAAAGGGGAAGGAGGGTTCACTTTTTAGTTGTGACAGCAATATTAACTGCGACATTAATGCCGAAAGCTACAAAAAAAAATCCGAAGGGTATTGGAGGGAGGGATTTTTCGTTTCTTGAACACTAACTTGTAACGTGATTGAAGTATTCTGCGAAAATTGAAAGTGAACTTTCATGATTTACATGGAAAAAATAACATTTATTTTGAGCTAGTGACGATTATTACATTGCTTATTACTTTCTTTCATCTCTTCCACATTAAAAAAGTAATTAATTATGGATGTTATTCTGTTATTTATTTCTTCATATTAGATCTAGTGTACTTTTGTGTTCAATTTTATTTTCCAGGATCTAAGAAATGAGAAGAAAATAATAACCCGGTCAGAGAGACAGGTTACACTAAATTACGTTATAGTATTTTGCCACACTAAAGCAGGGTTAAGGGGTGGGTATGCAGAGAGGAAGAGGGACCGTGTTTTCACTCTTGGCCGCTGCGGAATGGCAGCGCTGAGATCGGTGGTCTTCATGCGCAGTTTCCATTTCGGTTGTTTCCTTTCGATTATGTGCGAGAAAATAATAGGTCAAAGCTTAGGAAAGATATTGTTTTATAATCTGCTTGCTAGTTGATTAATATCTTATTTTTACAAAGTGTGTTTTTGTTGACAATTTTGTGTTTCACAAGTTACCCAATTCCTTGGACGGCGTCAATTATAATTAATTTCTATTATTTATTTTAAAAAGTCTGTATATCTTCATCATGGAGTAATTGATGTGCATAAAATAACATGCATTATGTGCTCTTTTTGTTTGTCGCCCAGAACTATGTTGTCGCTTCAATAATTCAACTTGATCACTTGTAAATCAAGGTTTCTTCTTCTTCTCCTTTTCTCTCTCTCTCTCTCTCTTTCATGATCTAGAAGGTAATACTTACACCTATCTAAATATGGTTTAAACTTTATTTTTCACTCAGAGATCGTGCAGATTGTTGTGGCCCCTGTAGAATCAAAAATATTACAACGGAGAGCTATTTAAAAAGTCGGAGAAAGCTTCAATTTCGATTATATCAATACTAAATTTGAAGTTGGAGTATGATGATACGTCTAGAATTGAGAGTAATATTTTTTACCACACAATATTGAATTTTAATACTGTACTGTTGATACGTGAACAACTATTCTTGGAAGACTATCCAGTACTAGTACAATTCTTACTAGTTGAAAGATTAGATGAAGCAACGAAATGTAATTCTTATTTTTATCTCGTTCATTTCGTCAAAATACTGCTACTCCGATGCACTGCTGTGCAAAAGTACAAATTACACTTAAAAATCTTTTTCCCCGCCAATTTGTGTAATTACTTTGACTTTTATTTTTAAAAGTTTAAAAGTCACACCATGTTATTTCTTTATTGTTATCAATATTATTTTTCACTTTAGGACAAATAGTAAATAAGTAATTCTCCGCAATATTATACTCGTTTTCTGTCGCGTGGTTAAACGCAGTTACGAGACAGTTAACGAGACTGACCAAAGGGCATTGTGTTACTCTTTCATTTACGAGCCGAGATCTCACAATGAAATCACCGTCTTGTCGTATTCAGTTTAAGTTGGATTGACGTGTTATTGAGTCGGGCTCCGCCGCGCCGCGCTCTGATCTTGAGCTGAGATGTGTGATTGTTGGAATGGAGGGGGAAGTAGGAAGGGGGGAATACATTTGGTATCGAGTAACGAATATGATGGCTGGGATATTAAAGACATGATTGCTCAATATAGCACATTTCCGCTGCCTCGTGATTGTCGCAGCATAGTATTATTCCTGTCTGAGCGATAGCGTGCCATTTCAAATGTGACAAGGGATTACCATACGTATTACGGTCTTCTGAAATGTTGATTTTCGTGTAGACAAGGCACTTTGAACCGGCATGTAAAATAACTAGAATTATACTCCCGTATTTCAGTCACATTCGTATTCGAAATTGGGGTTGCTATAGAATTTATTTTAATTTAAGACTCTGATAACTATGCTGCGAGACAATCGTGAGTTAAGGGTACATTGGAGTATTCCATGACTTTATGAAGACAGTTTCGGATCTAAACGAAGAATACAGATCTTTTTTCATGGTAGATATACAGCTTTACATAAGTAGGTTACTCTGAATCGTGGATCGTAATTTATAACCGTGTTGTTTATTAGCGTGAGCTCTTGTTACAACAGCTCGTATCTAGAAGGATAGGGTATTATTTATGTATCGCCTCCTCTGCTTTGCCTCTTCATTATACAAAGAGGAAAGCGCCTCAAATTTCCTTAGGGATCTCGCTAGACGCTTCTTTCAAGATTCACGCGACTCGGGTGAACCAAAAGCTGTGAATGAGAGCTCTTTTCCTAATCGTTCGCTTGAATCTTATTTTTATTTGACTCATTCTATCTATGATGACTACACATATACCTCAGGAGAGGGTCTCCGTGCACCATGACCTGGGAATATAAGACCAGGGAATAAAACTATTCAATTATATCTGGCGATGAAGGGGGAACTGTTGAAATATCTGATGGCAGTAATATTCTAAATAGATTATCATAATGACTGTTGGGAGACGGGGAATGGGTAAGTTATAATTGTCAAACATGCATTATGTTTCAATCCTTATTTATGTTTCAAATTATTAAGGAAATAATGGAAATTCTTGAATTTTATTTATGGACAAGGTATAGTGCCGACGTTCTGCAAGCTGATGGGTCGATGGGAGTCGGTGTATCTATGACATTCCGAATTTCATATAAATGCCTCCCGGACAATTCATGCTCGTATAAGTTATGAGGTAATGATTTTTCCCCATGACGGACAAGGCAATTGTAGAGATGCAACCCGTTTCATTTCGAGGAGTGAATGACGGAGACAAGTGGCCTACCTTTGCGAGCTCGTACTCCAGCCCCCACACAGAGGTATATTGTGCGCCAGTCGAGAAGTGAATGAGACGAGGCGTAGGCGGCTTTCGTCCAGCTTCGTTATAAGAGAAAAGCCCTTTTCCACCCGCTCCCGTTTACTGCCAAAGCAACAACGCGTATGACGTGGCACGAGCTGCAGCGGTGGCGCGTTCAACCATCTTCGTTGTTAGGAGAAGGGATTCTAGTGAAGCCGAGTGTACGAAAACGGGGAGAGCTCTCGGAGGTGGCTGCGAATGGGGGAATGAGGTGAGGGCTGTGGATGGGTTATGGCAGTGGCGGATCCAGACCGTAATCAAGGGGGGGGGGAAGACTAAATTTTATAAGTATTATTATTAATACTATTATAAATATAATAGCGATTTGGTATTTTAATATAATACACCAATTCATCAATTAGATAATTAACAATTCATTAAATAGTGACCAAATTTATTAATTGATTAAAATTGCAAATACATATTAAAGGGTAAAGATACATTTTATCGATTTCAACATTATGTGTTGAAACTTCACGTCCAATAGAAGAGGGGGGCTATATCCCCCTTAGCTCCCCCCCCCCGTGGGGAGGGTGATAGAAGACGTAGGAATTAGAGAAGATGGCGTTGGAAGAATAGTCCGGTGTGAGTTGGGGATTTGATCAAATTTATTAGAAAGTGCAATTACGAATGAGGTCTGATGTCGTATAAGAAAACATATTTGAGGTAAAGTAACTCTTGGTGCTGGACAGAGAGGATTAATAACAATTAGCAACGAATAAAAAAATTTATAAAATAAATATATGACATAAACATTTCAAAAAAGAAAACTAAGGGGCGTATTGTTTCGTTATGGAATAGGGCATGATAAACTTTTCATGATCGAAATACTCTATTTGCTACCGTTGATTATCAAATTTATTTGGATCATTGATGCATAATTTTTAGAAATGCAATAATGACGACAAGAAGAATATACAGATCTTAATAATTTATTTCCAGCTAGAATTGATATTATTAAACATTTGTTATAATTGTTGTATTGTCGAAGAATAAAGAGCTTGGTTCGAGATGTTTCTTGAATCAAATAGATACGATGTGACACAGAAGATGGTACCAGAGCTTCGCCCCCTCGTGTGTCGGCAACAAAGGAGGCAAAGCCCGAGGCGACAAGGGAGTGAGGACATTTTTTTGTGCCTTTTTACGCCGAATCGTAAAGTTTGCGCGCCTCATCTTGCTGGATTTGTTTGCGAATGACGATGCGCGCTGCTTGTGCCTGTCGTAATCCACCCTACTCCTCACTCCTTACATTCTCCTACCCCCACCCTTGCACTCCTTCATCTCGGTCCTAGCGCCAGAGCTGACGGTGGACGGTACCTGCATAATGAGGCGAGGAACTTGTATCCGGGCAGCGATGCCAACGAGGACTTGTCTGGACAAAAAATTTCCTTTCCTCGACTCAAAAAGACACGGAAGAAAAGGCAGGATAATTGTATCATGTGTACAATATTGTTATATAATAAATGTAGAGTGATAAATTTTATTTGTATAATCTAGACCACTCTATTTCCAGATTTCAAAATGTTAACATTTTTGTTAATAATTTAATTCCACGATTCCACCTATTCACATTCTGGATAGGAAAAATTGTGAGAGAAGATGTATGTTGGATGACCAAGGAATGTGAAGATACCTAATGCCTCATTTTCACGATGCCTATAAGTAAGCCAATAGTTAGTTTCCAATGATTGGAAGACAATAGTTGGCTTCGTGTTGACACCACTGACTTGATTTTAAAAGTCAAAGACGTATTCGATTAGCGTGCCAGTTTGTTGTCCTACGAAGTTTACATGAGCCAACTACCGGCATCCAATACTTTCCTCTCAAACACTTTAAGCAACATTACATGGTAACTGGTGACGTGGTTCGGTTACCACAAATATACTGGCCAGCGCCAATCGTGGTTGAGGCTTCAACTATTGTCTTCCATTTATTGGAAGTCAACTGTTGGCTTGCTTATAGAAGTCGTTAAAACGCTGCATAACTTATTTTCCTCTGAAATAAGTAAGGAAAACTAAATGAAAACTTCGTTTAATTTTGGTCCGTGGATATTGAACTCGCGCTCTTCCATTCTGTAAAAGATAGGGAGTAAGGAAACTATCAATTAGATTGCGTATTTTTCTTGTAGTCGTATTTTTATTTCTTGGTCAAAAGTTATAATATATTACTATCTACTCCATAAATCTAAAACGAAATTGTCCAAATTATTGTAATCAATATGAGTGATCCTTGAGTACTAAACAACATACTTGAGAACATGCATGTGAATACGTTTTGTCATCCCGCTAATTTCCCGGCGCTATGGACAAACGTAGTAACATGTCCATGCACGACAGAACTGTACCTTCCCAGAGATACGCTGCCTCTTCCATATAAACCATATGAGCTCACTGGAATTATCTTGTGCTCCTGAGAAATCGCTGGTTGCCTTTGCACGAACTCGTAACTTGGCACGAAGACTGTAGGAAGAGTGCGGGAAGAAAGGAGTGGGCGTCCGTGGAGTTGGAAGTCGAGATGAAGGGTGGAGGGAGTGGAGACACGGGTGGAGAGGGGAGGCGTATCTACGCGACGCAGGCGGTCATAATGACTCGTAACCCGCGCGGCGTGCTCAGTACACCGGGTTTTACTGGAAGCTACTATCGAGGCAAGGCTAAGGGATGGGAGGCTCTTTTTAATGTTGGCCCGTCTCCTGTTAAGTCCACCCCGCGTGTAGGGGGTGATAAGCCCTTCTCGCGATAGGAGAGATGCACGGCGCTGTGGCGGGGGAAACAAGATGTGGAGGGTTGGAAGGAGTTGGGAGTCGACGGACAGGTATGCAGTGAGAGATGCGAATACTAAGGTTTAAGTGAACGACGATGACGTGGCACGACATTGAGACTACAATCAACGTCAAGGGAGACAAATAGAAGGAAACAGAGTGGTTGAAGTCAGCGCTGACCAACTTATCTTTGCTCACGAGCCATTTTCTATACACTTTCGATCGATTGGACCAATAGGGGGTGGGGTTTGTCAAAATGTTTCCTGACGAATGAGTCATATTTAATTTTTTGCAACTTGATATTTTGATTCTCATGTACAAATTTATACCTTTTCGTAAGCAACCTGGTCAGTTACACGGCAGGTCACAATGAACCAATATAAGGAGCGATAATACTGTTTTTAACTCACATCTTCCAACTATCTTCCCGTGGAAGAATGCTTGCAGAAGGTCCCGGGTTCGAATCTCGGTCCGGTGCAATTTTCACCTGGCCATTGACGATACAGTACTGTGAATACTGTTAGTACAGATAAGTCTCAAAGATAAAGACTGGTATGAGCATTTCTCTTGGTGCTAACGGATCCATGCAGTTCCTCAACTGAACGATTCTGAATGTATGATTTCCTATTTCCCTTCGTTTGCTAGATGTTATTGTTCTAAAACAATCATAGTTTCAATATAAAATAGATATAAATGTGCTAAAAGAAATGAAAAACGAATCAACCATAAAAAATGATTTACCTGCCTTCTTGGTGACTAACTTAAAATATGTGAATTTAATATTGTAAGGACAGGTTAAGGGAGGTGAAGCGAGGTAGGAAGATGAGCAAAGTCAAAATCTAGTGAAACATTTATTGAGACCTTAGGAAGGAATACAAAGAATGAATGATTAATCGATGTATGTAGAACTTAGTTCATTAAAACTATTATTTTCACAGTTCACTGCAAATAAACTATATAGCGAACTTTTGTCAGAATGAAATTGTTTTTACGGCCGTTTCGATATTATACATGGCATATTTGACAGTCTGACATAAAAATCACTTCAAACGTTATTGTACGGTTATCCTTTTGACTCTAGTTATGGAAATACATAGGAAGTGAAAATTCTGGAGATAATCCAATACTGAATCCATGCCACGGAAAGAAATAGACAGGATCAAAGCAAAGCACCACTGACCCAGATAGAGAAACCAGTTGAAAAGTGAAAGCAATTGTATGAGTACGGTATTAACGAGACAGGAAGATTACCTTTTTCATAATGCACTTTCTGATAACCCCGCTTCAAGGATAAGGTGTTTGGGTTTGCCCGATCATAAATATTGAGATAAA
Source organism: Laupala kohalensis (assembly GCA_002313205.1). Taxonomy (NCBI): domain Eukaryota; kingdom Metazoa; phylum Arthropoda; class Insecta; order Orthoptera; family Trigonidiidae; genus Laupala; species Laupala kohalensis. The sequence goes on from NNCF01126301.1 coordinate 323,030, forward strand.
GTTCGGGAAGCGGGTTTAAGAGAAATTATTTAAAAAAACTTACCAGAGTCGCGAACTGTTAGTCAGTATTCCGTCTATACGATAATTTCTGTATCGTATAGATTTCTGATTACTCACAAATTCTGATTTGTATTCTCCGTTGATTCATTTTCACATATTATTTAACATGTCTACATATTGAAGCTTTCTCATGAGCAAAATTAGGTTCACGTTCATTTATTCTATATGTTTGGAACACAGATTGTATTAGATTATATTTATTTATATTACTACTATTTGTTATATAACCTCTATTTGTTTTTTCGATACACCTGATTGTAGAGAGTAATGAGTGATGTAAATTCTGAGAAACCTGTTTTAAAAGAAAAAAAAATCATAGATCGCAAGTTGTCTAATCTAATCTATATAATCCTGGAAATCATGTCGAGTGCTATTTGCTTTTTCTTTACCCATCGTTTTGTTTTTGGTATTTTACATGTCTACCCACAATATAGAATTTGTGAAATTCTCTGAAATTTAATTTACTGGATAATTACCCTCAATCGATAAGGAATAAAGAATTGAGGAAGCAGTGAGGAGGCAAATATCATAATAACATTTGATGCAGCCTTAGAGAATCCCGAGATTGTGACTTAACCTCAAAACGGTGTGGATGATTCGTACTCCTTTGCCAAAGGACGCGACTCCCATGCCCGTACAGATGCTTACATTTGTCAAGTGCTCCAACAAGTCTACTATTCTCTAATATTTCAGTCAATATCTGCACCGTTGTGTTAAAAATACGTACTCGTATATATTTTACCAAATTACTAGTGTAAGCAAATTGACGACAATCTGTAAAAATCTTCAAGCGAACACCTGTCTTTCAAGAAATTACATCGTCACACCACCAGTGACGTACTTTCTTCTAATGAGGTCCACACGGGAATATTTTGTGAGGTCCTATATTCAAATCACTCACAAACTTGTTTGTGCCTTATTTTCCTTAAAGAAAAAAAAAAGAATTTAAAAAATGATTTCTTGATACTAAGGTCAGCCTTTATTTATTTAACTGTCATGAAGGAATCGTAGAGTATATTTAAATTCGAATTGATGAGTTAAAATTATTTTTGGTGACAAATTATTTTTGGCACCCTCCCGGACGAAGAATTAAACGCCAGCCCCTGCCCCCATGCCCCTAATTAGGTAGCCTAATGCACACCACACCTGATGCAGCATTCCTTTCACAATCATGCCACCACTATCAAAACCATGTCATTGCCATAACTATGCTATTGCTATCATAACTATACTATTGCCCAACCATGTCATTGTTATCACAACCACTACCTCAATTATTCTTACCCTATCACAACCATGCAATTTGTGTCCCAACCACGCCACTGCTATCCCAACCATGCCATTGCTATCACAACCATTCCACTGTTTACCTATCCATACCACCGTTATCTCAACCATGCCATACCATCCGGAGGACTATTGCTGTCTCTTTAATAACTGCTTTGCATTGTGCTGGTGGATGGCCGTTTCCATCGCAATTAGAGGAGAGGGAGTCGTTCGAAGTCAGGGACGGCGAAGAGGTTTCTAATTTCTCCGCCGTTTGATGTGAGCTCCCTCGCAAACCCTTCCCCCCATCGTCTCTGGGGAGCCAATGGTCACCACCGACGTCGCCACGTGTCCTTTCCACCACGACGGTGCTGGTATCGCATCTTCTGCGGAGGTTTTGTTCTCTTTCTCCACATTCAAGAAATCACCCATCCTTTGTGAACGCATGGGACTAGGGACCTGGGATACATACTAGAGGCTAGAATAAAATAGACTTTCGCCTATAAGGTCTTGTGGCATCCAATCAGGCCTGATGACAAAAAAGATGGATACGTCGGAGGTCCATTCACATCTAGCCTTTGGTGAACTACCTCAACATCCTAATATGTGCATCTATTCTTTGTTCACTTTACTCGTATATGTTTATTGTAAATTGTAGTATATTGTATTAAATAATGGTTTTTACTATTTTTTTCATATCGTAGCAATATTTTCACTATCACGGATACAAAAATGTATTAGAAGATTGCTACGTTTGTCTTCCCGATAAAAATTTCTCCCTCGCTGTGACGCACAAATACACTGCTTTTAGTTATTTGTTCTTCAAAAATATTTTTTTTTAATGTTTAAGACGACGTTTTGAGCAGAAAATAATAATTTACTCATCGGAGTAAACCAAGGTATTTTGTCGAATACTCTCCTCTTGTGGATTTACTTTGCCTTGTGCATTGTGATCAAGTGAAACGTCTACCAAACCTTGTATCGTCTTACAAAATTAAAAAGAAGATGATGAAGGTTAATTCCACAATTGCTTGTGAAATTTAGTATTTACGAAACACTGTGGTTGAAATTATGGAAATATAATTACATAGAAGAAATAGAGTAATTTTTTTAAAATTACATATGTATGTATTATGCTATAGTTTCTTACGATTTGTAATCCGTGTAATTGAAAGTATTCCATCATTCCAATATTCGATCTGGAAATCAGTGCCACAGATCGAATGGCGCCAAGATATCCTAACCATTTGAAACAGGCAAAATATAGACCTAGTGCGTCCTTACGCACAGCAGTGCGGCTGGAAAGGGTGGCTTGATGCAAGGGTTGGGAAGGAGAGGGAGGGGAAGGACTCATCCCCTCTCCGCCGAGTCCCCGCCGCTGCTCCTCCGCCCGCGCCCCGCACTTCACTGACGAGCACCCGCGATGGAGGCGGTGGCGGGCGCTATGGCCGCGGCGGCGTCGCCATGGCAACGGAGCGCGCTCTCGCTTTGCTGGCCCCTCTCTGTTCTTGCTCTGCTCTGTGCTCGCTCGCTCGCTCACACTCACACACACGTTCGGCCGTTCCTCCCCTTCACTCCCCGACCCTCCGCATCACGCGTCCTTCCCCTCCATTTCGGTGGTCACGTGGAAAAGCGCCGGCGCGCACTCGGCATTCGCAACTCCCCCCTCCACCCCTCTCATCGGATCACCTCTTCGCATTCTGTCTCTCTCGATCCGTTTCTATCCCTTTCGTATACGCTCTAGAGAGCATCTGTCCTTCTTTCGCCAACTCTCTTCCGAGCTCCTTCTCTCTCCATGCTTTGTCCCTTCTCCCTGTCCTTCGCCCTCTCGCGGATCCTTGTGTGTCTCCGTCCTTTTTGTGGCGTGTCTCTCTTCGACCCCCGTCCCTCGCTCGCTCGCTCGCTCGCCCTGCTTCCCCCACCACGACCCCTCCGCTCGCCGACTCGCGCGCGCGCGCAACCCCCGCGCTTGGCTGCGCGCGTCGCCGCTAGAGCGCACGCTCGTCGGCCGGGCCCACATCGACGCCGTGGCGCGCTGGTGGTAGTGCGTCCGCGTAGCTCTCCCCGTAGCCCACCTCCGTCGCCGTCGCCGCCGCCCGCCCGCTCGCCCGTCTGCCCGTCGCCGCACAGCCAGCCGCCACCGCGCAGCAGCAGCAGCCGCCGCAGCAAGCGACATCGTCGACACCGCCTCCGTTGCCCTGCCATCGCGCCAGTGCGTCGCCGCTTCGCCGCCGGCCCAGTCGCCCTCCGCCGTTGCCGCAACCGCCGCCGTCGACCGTCGCATCCCAGCGCCGACCGCGCTAGCGCTCTTCCGCCCTGCTGTGCTCACTCCCCGGCGCCAAGATTACGAAAACAGTAAGTTGGCAGTGTCGATGTCGCGGGAGATTGGTTTTCCGCGGCCTGCGAGCGAGCGCTGTTTTCAAAGTTTATCGATTGAACTGCGTGCGCGGTTGCCGCCGGGTCTCTTCTGCCTCGCGGCGAGACGCTGCAACGCCGGTCGCCTCCGCTCCAGCGCTTATATTACTCGCATTCTCTATTGGGAGGTTATGGCTGGCGTGTGAAAGTGTTTTAGCTGTCAGGTGTGGAAAGCGACGTAGCCGTCCGTCCCGCGCGATTGTCGTGTTTCGCTCGTTCGCGTCGCGATATTTTATTTCGCGCATTGCGATCCAAGTGGGGAAAGACGCGCCCGCATCTTGGGGCAGTTCTTGCCCGATCTCGAGCGCGCCTCGCTCCACCCCCCCACCCTCTCACTCTCTCCCTCTCACCATAGCCTCCCCCTCCCCTTCGCCCACCGCCGTTGCGAGGATCGATAGAACAGGCTACTATATATAACGGCGTCAGAGGGGGAGGCGGGGGTGTGTGGGAGCGGAGCGGCGGTGGTGCCAGCCCGCGCTCCACCATTCATCGAGGGCACGGATGCACCCGTCCCCCGGGTTTTGATGCCCCGTCACCCGGCGGAGGAGGACCGCCTTGTCCCACCCGGGCTTCGGTCGGGGGCGGCACATGTATCGCGAGGCCGCCTCGTGCAGCCCGTGCCAGCCTCTCGGAGCTGCTTACTCTGGGTTCGAGTGGGGGTGGGAGCCAGAGGAAGGGGCAGGCGTGGGTGTAAGGAGCTCGAGGAGCGAGCGACGTTCACATGTTGATAGCGCATGCATGTTGTTATGCAAGGGCTTTTCCGTTCCACTTTTCTTGGGTCGTGGTCGCAATAAATAAGACGTCTTTACAGTCTTCGTGTTTCGCCCCACTACGTTTTCCTCGGAAGTAATTTGTTTTGAGAGAGGGCACTTTAAAAATAATTTCCAATCAATGGGTTTGTGTCCAGTCGTGGCATATTTCAATATTGATATATTACTGTAATATCACATCGGGATATCCGAAAGAGAAATTTTACCTGGGACGTCTAGAAAGATATTTGTTACCTTAACTTGTACTTTCTACCTGGTTATTGTTCGAAAATATTTCCTATAGCAATCTATTTTCGCGAATTTTTAAAATAGGAAGTACAAACACGTCTCGAAGAATAATTATCCTTCTGACTTATTCTTGATTTCCGAACTGACCATTTCACACTTTTGTTATTAATTTTTTTTTAATTCGACAATAGGTAATGATATCTGTATTTTATTTCGCACGAAACCCATTTTTGTGTGAAAATTTTGGGCACATGATAGGAAATAATCCAATACACATAATTTTAACAGATGTTATGTTTGATACACATTTTTATTTTGAATGTCTGTAGAATCTTTCGCTGGGAATTGCAAATTACGTTAGAATGAACTTTTATTTTTATTTTTTTTCGTTGAGATAACATGATATCTCAAGATGATACGTGATTGCTTTCAATTTTGTTTGAACTGATGCATTATCCATTTTCTTTTCAATTTAAAGTGAATCGTTTTAAGGAAACCAAATTGGTTCATATTTTGGGGTAACGAGTGCACAACTCCTGATTTGTCATCCTGCCCGCGTAGAAGGGATGTGCACCCTCTTTTTTCTCAGCTGCTTTCCCCTCCACATATCTTGGCGCAGTAACCCCGTGTTTGGTGGCAATTGCTTTTCCAGACTGAAGTTGAGGGTGCGTGGTCCGCAGGGGCGGAGGAGGACGAAGGGGTGCTAAGGAGGGGGATGATGAGTTAATTCGCACCTGTGAACGCTTCATGGACTGTCTCCCACCCCATCCAATTTCCATCGATGGATTATATCGTAGTTGAAATGGAAGTGCCTCCACTTCACTACGACGTGGATTCTCGTTTCTTTGACTCTGTGGCGAACTCTTTTAAATTTTATCTTCACCCATATTCCATTCTTAGATTTTCACTTCACATAAAAAATAATTCATGTTTTTTTTGTTTGTTTTTTTGATGTTCTTAACTCTTCATAATTTTAGTCTTAACAAAACGAAGTTCATGAGTGATGGAATTGTACTTGTAATATAACTTCTATTATGTGTTGAAAACGTTCGTAACTCATCTCTGTATTGACACACCGCATCATTTGCTATGAATTCTGTGTAATTTTCCTCAAAATAGTACGTTTCTAATTAAGATGTTTTGATGAGAATGTTAGAACATCTTTTGTTTAATCTTTCTCTATTTCATCAAATAAATATACATTAGAATCCACTAACTTGTTTTAAGGGTGTGATTTATTTTTAAATATTACATAATAATTATTACTTCTTATTATACTAATATTTAAACTTGCTTTTTTGGCGAAGATTTAAAAAAATTATAAATTTACTGTAACCATTGATCTTTATGGTATATATCGGATGTATAATAGCTTTCAAATTTATTTGGGTATTATGTGAAGTGCTCAGTAGTTTCAAAAACAGTTTAAAGAGAAAATTAATTATTTCATGTTCATTTTCTCTTCCGATGACTTGGTTACGAGACTCTGAAGTGAACAAATCTAGCGGTTGGAATAAACAGAATGCACATTTCCAATTGCTCTGATGATTGTTGCTAGCATTGATTGTTATAAAAACAAACCTAACTAACATATAAATAAATGAAGAACCGTTTTACATCAGTTACTGAAATAATCAGCTATTTAATAAATATAAGATACGTGTTATATTTGATATTCTCAGTTTCATATAATAAAAAATATTTCATTCTTTCTATTATAATGATCATTGTGTAAAATCCTAACCGAGATAGCAAACGAGACGAGGTACGTTGTACCTTAGGGGAGTTTTGAGGTTAACATGAGCAATCGGGAATCAATTTTTCTATCGCTACGAAACGATGTCGGAAAAAACTCAGCCGTTCGGTGATTCAATACATCCCGCTGTGCAACATAAGAAATGTGTGCAAAAGGTGCGAGAGATGCTTTGATAAATACATTGAAGTATCAGTTTCATTAATGGTGTTTTCCCAATGTTGATTTCATACGTGGAAGTGGTGATTAAGTTCAAACATTTGTTAAATAATCCCTGTATCTGATATATTTCCGAAACATTTTAATGAAATGCATTTAAAAATAATACAAGTATCTTCAGTTTTGATAACACCAGTGGATATTTACAATAGAATGTCTTGAAACTTTACTGACTGTATCCGAAGCAATTGCGTTAGATTACTCCTCGTGTCGGCAATGAATTGTTTCCTGTCAGTAAATCTAAAAATGTTTCTGTGCGGTGTGGAATGGGATACAATAAAAAGCGGAATGTTCTCAGACCTCGAGCAGATGACCTATTCGATCAAACTTTAATGTCGTCCTTCCTAGCTTTTTACTTTATTTCCTTTTTTGAAGAACTTTACTGGAAGGATGTTGGTTTGCGATATACAGAGAAATGGACTACCAATCCTAGGGCTGACATTTATAATGGGTGGCTAAAGAATGATAGAGTTTGAAGAGAATCCATTTTCAGTTTATAATACTGATTATTATAATCATAATCCTTAACCGGTAGTGCTTGGGGCTAAAAAGTATTAATTAGGTTTTCATGTGACTTGTTGTATGGTCTAAGGTGGTAGACGAGAGTTGACTTATTGTATTCTATACGGATGATATTTTATATAATTTTTTAAAGACTTATACTACGATATTCGCTTCTTTAGGGTGTAACCTGACCATATATTTAGTTCCAGAACAAATTATTATTAGTAAAATCTGTAAGGGAGTGGTGGATCGCCTAGATTTTCTTTCGGTCTCGTGGTAGAATACTAAAAGGATTAACACTGTCTGTATGTGAGAGAGAGAGATAGCAGAGAATTGGAAAGAGGATGAGTGGCATTGGACCGCGCCAATGCAACCCCGTGGCGTGAGATATTTTCCAATCGATCGCTTCGATTCCAACCATTTTTTGTCCTCAATTCTTTACTCCTCTACCTCAACTCCCTTCTTCTAACCTCCTGGATGATAATTTTGTTATCCCACTTTCTACCGTATTTATTCTTTCGAATAGTAATGCAAAATCTTTATAACTTATTTTTTATGAAACTTGCGAAATTTCATATCCTTGGCGTGGCAAAAGGTATGAGGACATAATTCAAATCAGCTTAGATTTGTCAATACATCATCCCGATGTTGTTATAATTGCACTTATATTGACAACAGTATCAAATGTCAGCGATGGGAATAATTTTTTCTTGCTCGTGGAAAAAGAGTCGAACCTTTGTTCGTTCTAACTCAATGCGTCTTCCCATAACCCTATGTAAAATTATCTCCGGAAAGAAGAGAGCTTGTAACAAAGGCACAAGTCACTCAAATAATTACGATGCAGAATCATGACTGCACAGCTAGTGGACTAATTAAAATCAGATTTGTTCCGGATACGCTAAAACAGTTTCTCGAAGCGGAACTGAAAGATATCAAGTTGGTTACGGTAGTGCTTTTGCGCATGGCATGGTGGACTACTGATGACGTAAGAGCAACCAGTAGCTACCGCCGCGTCTCACCCCATGTTGGTTGCTAGGGGGATGTACCTCTCCATCGCCCCCTACCGCCGCCGTCCACGGGCCGCTGATTATTCTCTCGGGTGCGGCCCTCCATTCATCTCTTGCGCCCCGGGGAGTTTGCTTGCTAGCAGCGCACGAATGTGCGGGGGGGTGGGGGTGACTCTTGAGGAGTGGTTGGGAAGGTTGTGGAAGATTATGCTTGCACAAAGTTGTGGGTGGTGATAGTGGAGGAGAAGGTCATTTAACTGGTGGCAGCGATCGGGGAACGTTTTTTTGTTATCATGATGTACTTCATCTCGCGAACAATAAGAAATATATGAAACTCAATTTATCAAAAAAATTGTTTAGTACTTCTTATAACACGTCGAGGTCTCATAGGACAGATAGTTCAAAAGAAAAGAACTTGAATTGAACGATAATCTCGTGTGACAACGATTCTAATTCATTCATCAAAAGCACACGTACCTTATTTAATGATATTATCAGGTAAATTAAAATGGAACACACAAACGATTTTTAAAATAATGTCTTTTACTCATTACGGAAGAGAATCTTTATTGTTAGACATATTCAATCTGCAGGTTTTATTTTGCTCGTGACGTTCTCAGAATTACATTTTTTGTATTTAATTCCAACGTATATCTTCTGTTTAAATGTAGTATAGTTATGAACATACGTATTGCATCCCAATTCATTGCGAACTCGTCGGAATGAAAACTAAATATTATTTATTTGTAGGATAACGTGAAGTGCGTGCTCTCTGGGAATCAGCAGGTTATCAGAAACATATTGAGAGGAGATTATTGCCGCGGAAGCCCATATATATATATATATATATATATATATATATATATATATATATATATATATATATATATNCGTTATTATTTCTTACCTGAAGAATATCCGGACAGTTAAACAAATCCAACATAACTGTGCTACGAAGAAGAGAAAAATAAAACCTTAGCCGAAAATAACCAATCACTCTGACGAAACAAAAACACAAAAGCCGTATAACGCGTTTCAAAATTTCGGCCCTTCTGTGATCTCTGATGCTTCAGATATACCTCTGTTCCGTTCGTGAACTGGCGGCAATTTGATGGCATGATGTGAATAGGTGTCACTATATCCCACGTATCATATTATCGGTATTTCTGAAACACACGTTTTTCTCTTTAAGTTGAAACTTTTTGTACCTTTCTAACAATCTATTACAAGCTGATAACGTCGGTTTTCACTGTAATTATCGATGTCTACCCTCCCAAAATCGCCTTTGTTCGTTTTGGAGTTTCTTATTTCTGAAAAATATAGCAAGTTTTGAAGTAAACGTTAATGCTACAATAGAATTTTATTGACTTTAGATTTTGATATTTTTACATAGTAATTAATTTTAAAATAACGCACACTAGTGAATGAAATTAATTTTGTCATTACTGAATTTTATTGTTCACTCATCTGCCACGAAACGTCTCTTTATTGCATCATTTAGATTAGTACAGTGCCTTTTTTATTACTAATAAATTTAACACGAAACGGTGTGAAATGATAAAATGTAGGGTAATATCCAAATAATTTTAATTATCTGTCCACGTTCCGAAACTAACAAAACATTTTTTGTGGAGTGACAGTAAGTGCAACAGATCGCTACCCGAACTCTAAAGAGTTAAGATAGGTCTGGTCAGACAAGACAATGGTAAATAGTCTCCACAACCATGCGGAACTGCTGGTATCTGGAGCCAGTGCAAAATACAGCTCACAAGCGATAAATAGACGTGGTAAAGAATTGCGTTATAAAACAAACTGTTGGTAAAGGGGGTTTACGAATTTTGTAAATAAATTATTATAATTTTTATTATATCACCTAGTGTGCGACTAAATAGTTCATTCGTCAGTTCAGCTTGTATCATCAACACTTGTCAGGTTTACCATTTTTGTTGTCAGTAATTTCTTAGACAATCAAGTCATGTTATTGCTATTTCCCTTCATTGCAGTCTTTATCATTTTTATTTCACAAGTTCAAACGGTTTCACCCGTTTAACCTTCTCACTAGTAGAAGTATTTTTACATCTATTATTAAAAACTCTTTTTCGATAATTTCGACCATTGTAGATAGATGCTGTCGCGGACTTTTATGCAAAACTCTTTGAGACGAACAATATTGCCATTCATTGTTGTCACGTAACCTAAACAAGACACAGAATTCACCCAAAAGCAGCTGTAGAAAGAACTTCACTGAAAAGAAAAGATGGGGGACGGGGACTAATAGATATACTTAACATACGTAACAAAATTGTTCACAATCTAAGACAGTATTTCTTCTCAAAACAAGAAGAATCACAGTGCTACAAAGCAATATACTCCCCTAATATTAAGTGATGAAAATAAGACATTTGACATAGAAGAAGATGTAACCAAGCTTACTTGTTGCAAAGAAAAGGTCCTGCATGGAAGGTTTGTAAATGAAGTAAACCGAGATACTGTCGACATACAAGCGTCATACAACTGGCTAACCCATGGATAACTACAACCTAGAATTGAAGGGTTCTTTATCGCCATCCAAGACCAAATGAGCAAGACCAACAAATACCATAAGTACATCTTGAAAGATGGAGTTGAATTGGACTTAAGCCGGAGATGCAAAAAGGAAACTGAAACAATACACCATATAGGAGGTTGCCAAGCTATAGCACAATGTGATTACAAATTTAAGTATGATCAGGTGGGAAAAATCATTCATCAGGAATTAGCTTTGAAATATAAACTACAGGAAAATAAGGTAAACTACTACCAATACGAACCATCCACCTTTCTTCAAAATGAAAATTATGAAATTTATTGAGATAGAACCATCATAACAGAAAGAATGTTGGAATACAATAGACCAGATATAGTAGTCAAGAAGAAAAGAGAGAAAGTACTCCTCATAGACATCGCCATCACCAACAACAATAATCTGAAACTATAATACAAAAATAAAATTACAAAATACATTGACCTTTGCTTCGAAATTAAGGACATGTGGAAATATGACAGAGTGAGAGTAATCCCAATAATACTGTCAAACATGGGAGTAGTACCCAAGAACCTGTTCAAATCGTTGCAAGAACTCAAGCCATAAAACTTCCATCTCATGCAAAAACGAGTTATCATAAACACATCCCGCATAGTTCGGCAATTCTAATACATTTGATGTTTGATGATAACTCCTTGATGTTTCTGTCCAAAACAAAATTATCGTAAATGTGGTTAAGACGAGTCTCTCACTCCTCCAACCGCAAGAAACCGACAGAAAGACGTGAACAAGATGGAAATAATAATAATAATAATAATAATAATAATAACAAACTTTGTCAAAAAAGCAGTTGCAAACTATTTATGAGCACGTGGGGGATAATAAACTAAGTTACTCTCCGGAAACAAGCAAGGGACCTTCCCATCAAGTACCGAAGGGTAGTGGCGGATTCAATACTTACAATTTAAAAAAATAAGATACGTACTTCTATCAATATATTATTCCAAAATGAATCGTAGATATAATGTGGATTCAAAATTCGAGATAAATAATAACAAAAGTATTAAATGACATTCCCGCCAATGGAAAATGCGCTACTACCTGGAGAAAAACCTCAGAAGATAGATTGATAGATAGAGAAGAGAAATAGATAATTTGATAAGAAATAAAATAATATCTGGTGTGCTGCGTGTTCCTGGCCTTCGAGCCCTCGCCGAAAGTGTGCTGCGAAAGGAATGTGAACGCACTGCAATCGGCAGTAGCAGCTGCAATGGAACGCGTGTGCGCGCGTTGGCACTTTGGGCGAGTCGTGTCGTTACGGTTACCGCGCGCGCCACGCCGAGTTTCTATATCCCGCCAGTTGACGTCAGCCTTCGGCCCTTGGGGTTAGAATGACGCATAAGGCCGCTCAAGGAGGCCATTGTCCGGGGACTGGTGCTTATTTCAAACGCACATGGTACTCGCTTGGCTTCGCCAGAATCACGTCTTTCAATTTATTCACTCGTCGCTTTTATTGATATAAAAAATCGTTTGACTGTACGATATTGACTCGTCAAGGAAGAATGGACGTCGTTATAAAGTTTGTTCTTTTGTTATGAAAATCTCGTTCACATTTTCTTTACAAGGCGTGCATCAAGGAAAAGACATACATCTTTTATACCATTAATGTTGATGTCTGAATGCTCTACCTCTTTTTACCATTATCCTAGAAAATTTGATGAGTATTCGTGAACCTTAGTATAAATGGCTTATTTGTGAGTTTTCGTAATTGTAGAGACTTTTTGATAGCTCCATGAAGTTTTTGTCTGATGAATGACGGAGTAGAATTTTGAACAAGCAGATATTTGGCTGCCGAAATTTTTATGGAACTCACATATCTGGGTTAACATAGCTACGCTGTGCATTGTATGAAAATGACAACTGTCATGTATTTGTTTGGAATAATTGTTATTGTGTAAGAGACGTTGATAGGTAAACCCTTTAATATTTGTGACAAAAAGAATTAAATTCATCGACGGCTTTAGAAGGAGTAAATTTTGAAATATAATCAACTCTCCGCTTTTTTTGTATATAAAAAGACATCGAAACTAATTGCCTGTCGAAAAGCAGGCAACGCCAACACAAAACGTAATTACAACGTGACTCATGTTCAATTCGAAGGAATCTTTGGGAGGCGATGGACCGCGCGGAGGGCGCAGTGGTGAAAGGGGCCTCGGGGGTTGAGGGTTTGTGCGAAAGAGGAAGGGAGGAGTCGACATATCGCGGCCGCAATCAGGGGCTGTGTTGGGGCAAAGCGTCTACGGAATTTAATTCTGCTTCTACTCGCAGAGCTCTTGTCGTTGTGTCACAGCAGTCCTCACGTGCATTCGCTCTCATTGGTCCCGCGCCCCCCCCGCCACGAGGAGGATGAGGAGGAGGACGGGGAAAGGAGGGGAAAGGTAGAAATATATTCCGTTGTTTGCGGAAAATATTGAAATCATCAAAAATATCAGTTCAGGTCACTTGAAATAGTGTCCAAAGAGACATAGTTCTCATTTCTACAATGATCTCCAATATCTTGCCTGTGCCTTTTAGATTTGGATCTTCATTAGGTGTAACAAATTGTGACATTAAATATTAACATAGCAACAGATCAATTGAACGTAAACAATAACACAAAATATGTTTATAGAAAAGCATAAATCATTCAAACGTGTTAAAAAATGGTTTTTCCTAAATACTTCATAGTTTTGTCGTTTTTGTTCGTAAATTTAAATTCCCTTCTTATAAATCCCAAATCTATGGTCGAAATCTAGGATTGTTTTTGAAAACAATCAATAAAATTGTGAATCGCCCAAAGAAGGTCGTACGATCTGAGCATACAAAATGTTTTCGATCTTGCGATATTAATTACGTCAATATTGGCAAGAATTTAAGTTATCAAAATTACAAAGTGATGTAATTACAAATCACAATAAATATTGACAATCTTCTAAAGAACGTCGTATGATATGTATTTTACTGGACAGGGCGTGGCAGGAACGATGGAACAAGGTGGAAGTGGAACGACAGACGTAAAAAAATAAAAATAAAGACATAACGTTTCGACAGAGAAATAGGAAATGGTTTCGGCCCCAAAAAGGGAAATCTAGAAATACTGACAGGACATGGTAACTTTCGATATTACGTGACAAGGATATAGAAAACGACAGACAAGACGTGTGTGGACAAGGGGATGAAACTGTACGATGAAGAAAGACGAGACTACATTCTCCAACAAAAGCGGAAAGGACACTACGTCATTACAGAAATCACAAAAGTAATACGGACGAAAGACGACTTCACCGACTTCGAAACTTACACCTTGCGGATCTGTACGCTGCGGGACGCATTCAGGAATGTGACGTATTACAGATGAACGCCAACGGTAATGAAAGAGAGATCCACCAAGAGAACTGAGACGTGACCATTCCACATAATGACGTTTGTGAAAAATGTGGAATTAAAACTAAATAAATATTTTACTATTCCACATTACATAATGGACATGAATAGTGGAACAAGCAATAGTGGACATGAATAGTGGATGCTTATGTAAACTTACCTCTCAATTTCCCAACCTCCGATAAGTCATTTACGATACTGAAGTAATCATTTACTCGTACACTTCGTGACTTTCAACGTTATCTGTTGGCGTCCTCGAGGAGCAGGCAGGCAGGCAGGCAGGCATGTGGCGCTGGTTCAACCGCGTGGGTCCATCCACTCTCGCAACGTCTGTGGAAGCAGCCGCGTTGCAACTGCGAGGCACGTTGTTTGATAGCGCTGCCGTCGCTCGGAGAGAGATTAATTGAGGGCAATATTTCGGCGGAGGAACAGACGACCTCTCGGTGATAACGCGAGAGTGAGAGTATTCCGTCGCTTCGGGATAGAGTTTGCTTTAGTGGCGGAGTGAAGGTTTGGATGAATGTGGGTTTTGTTAATTACTTCATGACACTCAATGTTGTTGAATCGATGGGCATCCTGTTTTGTCTGAGGAGGGAGTAAGTTTTTAAACATCACTTACTTCACTGAGAAAACAGGTTTGGGTATCGGATCCAAATTGAGAAGAAAAAATGATTTCTCGAAACCTTTCCATGTGACATATAAACTTGTGACAACAGAATTTGTGGGTGTGACATCCAAAGTTATCCAAACTGTTAGTAGGGATGTCATATCTAAAAGTTTGGAGAAATATTTTCGTTCCACTGAATTTGTATCTCACATACTATCCTGAAATACTCAGATCCATAGAGCTTTGGAATTCTACAATCATTTGCTGAGCTCTCGCATTTTCTACGTGTATGTTTGTTGCATACTCTAATAAGTTTCTGTTCATGATAAACCTCGCATTTAACCCTTCATACAAGGAGCTGCTTGGGTAATATATGCTGGAGAGTGAGCAAGAGTTATGGTCGATTTCCTTGAATATAATTTATAACACGAGTGTCAACAAAGGCGTATTCTGATCTGATAACTTCAATCTAAACTAACTAACCACTCACCTGTAGTGACGCACAATGCTACTCTAAGACATCAATAGTTTTGGTAGCGGTTTTATCTTTGCGCCATCTATCTGATCTGTACTTGCTCTAGTAATGTTGGTCTTCGTCGTGTATTTTATGTGAGACCAAGAACCAACACCCTTGTACCTCACCTTCCCCGGTTGGTTGATGGAAGTTTAGAATTCATGACCGTAATAAAACATTTCATTTCTAGGGATGTTGATCATGTTATTTACATGAGATCATATAAATTACACATGTCACTTCCTTTATCAAAGTTTATTTTGAAAGTTATGGTTAGGTTGCAACTAAGTAAAATAGAATGATAGATATTTGTTTAAAAACATGGTTGAGTGTTCGACCGTACATCACCCATTGGGTTGGAAACATCGGAAAACTAATTAGTGAATTTTTCCAATACATGAANGGTTGAGTGTTCGACCGTACATCACCCATTGGGTTGGAAACATCGGAAAACTAATTAGTGAATTTTTCCAATACATGAAATAAGTTCAGTTTTGAACTTGCTTTCGTTCGGATGTCCACTTTCTTTTAAGCAGTAGTCTTGCTACCTCTTAATTAATGACAAAAACATGTGTATTTTGGGGACAAATAATTACGTAAATAAGAGAAAAAAGACTTTCTCGTGTACTGCAGGAACTAATCCTTAGTTGAATGTTTCATAGAGGTCCATGATAATCTCAAAATAAATATTCGCTTTTGTTGCATCAGGTATGCTAGATGGCTGTCCTGGTCGCAACTATAATCTTGCGTTTAATATGCACGCTCGTTCGTTGCTGCACGCGTAGCGCTTTTGACATGAACATGCCAATCACTAACAGGACCGCTGCTGTCGCTCGGGGCAGTGTGGGCCTCCATTAATTTTGTGGTTTGTCCCTCGCCTGGTCGTCTGCAGAAATTGCATGTCCATGGTTAAACCTCATTCGGTGTCATACATGAGCGCACAAGATGGGAAACGAATGTCCTTACGAGGCAAAATTTTGCAGCCCTCATCTGAATCATGACTGCATTTTAATTTCTATTTTTAGATACGTAAGTAGTTTCATTTTTGTATTGCTCATTTTCTTTGTCATCTTGTCTTATGTGACTGCTTGATTTCATTGCTGTTTGTGATCTAGTGATACTATTTCTGTATTTTGTTCGAAGCACTAAATGCTGGTTAACTGCGGTGACAATGTCAGTTAAAGTTGTCAACCCTTGTTTCGGTAGCTTATTCGTGTGATACTGCGCGAGAAGGGTTTATTTTCCCATATTTTATGAGACAGGTCTGCTAATTTCCAGTGTCATTTAATAAAATTTCTTTTTATGGAATTGCCCGTTTTATGTGAACTTTTTGACAAAACGAACCCGTTCAACGTTTTTCACAATTGTCTGAAATTGTAATGATTATGTGTACCACTTAAAAAGGTTTTTTTTCGTGTTTGACTGGCGTTTATGTTACCTATTCTGGTGTGTACCAGTATTGGTGGTATAGCTTTTGAGATCCAAGTTTAATGTAATTTATAAGTTGATATACTTCTTTGGAGAAACATATTTTAAGAAGTTATTCGGAATTTGATTTTCGTTTATTTGTTATCAATAATTAGCTTGGTATGTTTCAATGCTACGGTGCTGGAACTCATGCGAAAATGGATTTCTATTGATCATTAATGTCCAAGATCTCGTGGTTTTTCTCCTATACCGATTTTGGATGTATTTATTATTTTCACTCCACCTCTTTGTAGGGCGATTGCCAACATCAGAATTCTGACTCTGCTGTTGTCCCTGAGACGGTAACGGGTCCGTTAGCGAGCCGAAATAGTAGGAGCCCTTGTGACGTCATATAGATGACACAAAGATAAGAAAAGAAGAAGAAGAAGAAGAAAAGATATTGCCTTACTATTACATAAAAATGAGATTTTGTTTTTGTTTAAAACATATGATTTTGATAACTAAAGGTGTGCTTCGGGTTCGTTCCGTCTGAAGTGAAAACATTTAGCTTTAAAAATTGTTAAATCTACCACATCTGGCAGACACAGGAGATAATGTGCCTCTTATACAAATCTCCGGCATAATTTCATATTATCATTGTCCAGTGCGATCTCACTCATTTTAACAGTATTACCCAAATCACGAAAAAAACGTCACCTGTACTCTATATAAAATGGTCTCGATAAATAATAAATCAATTATTTATCAAAAAACAGTGCAAACTGCATATGACCACGTGGAGCACTATAAACTATTTTGCTCTTCGCAAGCAAGCCAAGGGGCCATGCCATCAACTCCGATGACGCACTCTAAAGCAGAGGTGCACTTAACGTTTCAGCACACTCCAAAGAAAGAATAAAAAAACGTTCGGTACATGTTATAATATTAATAGAATACCAACACAAACTATAGATTATTCGGAAAACATTGTTTATATATCGTATTAAAATAACACTAAATCGAGAATTATTTTAATAGACGCCGTACCTACACAAGTACCTAGAGAGTCTGTATAAAAAATCCGCCTCTACCCAAAGGAAAACCGTAGAAAACCCAAGGATATGACGTCAGATCGTCTCCCAGTATTTTTGCCCGGATACAGAAACCGGTAACAGCGTAGCTGAGGTTGGTATGGGGGTTGTAGGTGACGTAACCCATATTCGTGCGGCCATGACCGGGTTGGAAGAACCGCGGAACGAGGAGATGGGTAGCTCCTGGAGGTGACCTCGCTATCTCTCACTCCAAAGGCCTTTGCTGCCAGCACCACCGTTCAGCCGCCGGCGACTTTTATATGCTCTTCTTCTTCTTCTTCTTCTTCTTCTTCTTCGCCTCTCCCTGTCCCTCTCTTCTTCTGCCTCCGCCTCGGCGTATCGGCGTAATGGAGGCCGCGCCCTCCCGCGGACGGCGTGCTAAGGGATGAGGCTGAGGGAAGGTGCTTCTTCAGCCAATAGATAACTGCCTCAGTCAGGGGTGAATATCATTTGTCTCGGGAAGAATTCCTGGTTGAAGTTTTGTTTTGGGGACAGTCTTGTTTGATTTTTTTCAAGTGGAACTACTGAAGTCGTAATGGGCTGGAACGTAATAATACAGTTTCATTATAATTTACAATGAATATCAACGTGGACTTATTGATTAACCTTCAACGTAAAATAATTGATAAACTTATCAATATACACCCTTTCATTTGAAAATGAGCCGCTTAAATTATATCCACAAATTTTGGAAGCATATTCACTTCTAATTCCACGATATGCATTTTTATTTTACGCAATAATTGATGATCCTTAAACTATTATTTTTATTTCTGAAATAAAACACTCCCCTTTATTCGTCTTATTATATTTTAAAATTTTATTGTTTTAAGATTTTTGAAAGAGTATTTAAATTGGTGATTGCTAAAAGAGATCAGACCCAAAATTTTTGGGTTAAGCTTAATTTTGGAGTTCTTAGAGATAAACACATATATTTGTGGTCATATAACATTATAGTTACAGAACACATATTTTGTTAGATTTGCTGTTAAAAATTGTGGATTGTAGAACATTTTTTACTTCTTATTTTTCGGATGGTTGAAAAATCTGACTCTGATTCCTTATAGCAATTTAGCGATTCACTTAGGAATTTTAAAGTTAGTCGAAATTCTGATAATTATCTTACTTTCGTCAAAATGTTTAAGGTACTTGGAAATAATGGAGCTGTATCGCACTCGTTTGCAGCCATGCGTCAGTCTTAATATGCGTGTCGTGTGTAGCATTTAGCAGTTCCTCCTTTGTTCAGCCCTGGGGCCTGTCGAGCGCTGTGCTTGCGGTATGAAGGACCCGCTTCGCCTGCGTGGTCAGCTGATGGCCAGCGATGAAGGTTGGGAGGGTGGCAGGGAAGGTGTAGGTTAATATGCTGATGCTGTGCTTCTGACTGATATACCGTGGGGAGGGGTAGGATTCGGTAGCATCGGTTCGCGAGCTATGGTAGAACGGGGTGTACCATAAAAATATATATTTAAAAAAATATTGAGTCCTAAGCATGATCCAGTAATTAAATGTTTGGGACACTTTTTATCGGCTTTATTAGGATATCCGTTTAGTACATAGTTGATGCTTATTACTAGAAATAAATAAATTCCATTCCAACGCGTTATAATAAATAATAGTTTTCATCACTTTAGAAATAGTTTTTATTCTGTTGTAGGGAAATCGTAAGTGTGTGAACATTTTCGTCCGTTGCTCGTATTATTCATTTTATTATTTAATAATGTTAGTTTCCTGAAAAATGTTATCACGAAAAGTTTGCTTAATACTTTGTGCCAAGTTCATGGCACATTTTTATTATATGCTAAGTTACTTAGCATGATAAAAATTTTGTTGTTGTAGTTAATAAACATGAATCGTTGTTATCCTCAAGACAATCAATAAAAGTGTATCTCACTCGTTCAAATCGTATGATAACGCCCTCTTCAACCTCTGTCAGAGCTAGTGTAAGTGGATAGGGTAAACCGGTGTAAAGGTTTGCACGGGGCAAAGGTTTGTATTGAAGTTTGAATAGGTGGGAGAAGATTCTCCGCGTAAATCCGGTACGTAGTTCATTCGTCTTTCTCCCGTCGGTCGCCTGGTGGAACCCCGTCGACTCCGTGTACTGCACACTGAAGAAAATGAGGTGAAATCATTTTTCTCATTTTCTATGTTATTTTTCCGCAACATTTAGGTAAAATTAGGGACTCAACATAATTGTCTAAGGTTTCAACCACTTTTAATCTGTTCAGTATGTATAATAAGCTTTGGAATGCCACCTATAGATTTCGGGTTTCCCAGTTCAATGAGGAAGAAATTCCGTCCAAAAAAGAACTGTTCGAAAAGTGGCAAAAGTTTTCAAGTGACTTGGTGTCAAAGGGTCGCAGGTGCCTATCCGCGAACCTTTGCCCCACACCTTCAAACCTTTGCCTCCGACTCTGTTTCAAAGTAAAACTTTCCTTCCTTTCTTTTTCTCTTTTGTGTTCTATTAATGGATTATTGACATGATAAAAGTAAGTACTGAGTATTCGGTAATTCATGGAAAAGTTCGATCAGTCATCAACGAGGATTAAGATAAAGAGTTAGTTCAAAATTGTGTTGGTTAAGACAAAAAAATTTCGGACTCAACCTAAAATCCTTGAGATTTCTACTTTACTCTTACGCAAAGAAAAACAATATTAAATGTCCATTCTCAGAGTCTACCAAGATGGCTATGGAAGATTTTACCAAAGATTTCATGAAAAGGAACATATTATCTCTAAGGACCCCACGAAAAGCGAGTGTGGCTCGAACCATGGGATAACAGATTCCAACTCAACCAATACTTTGACAATTTGGAACAAACGCTCCTTAAATATAAGTTTCCATCACATAGAATATTTAACATGGAGGAAACTGGGGTCCCAATAAAATTCCCAAGCTCATTGCTCCAACTGGAAAAAATGAGGTTGGCAAGTCTGTGTTCGCAGAACATGGAAAACTGTTTCTGTTTGTGCTATGAGTGCCACTGGAAACTTTCTACCTCCATATTTTATATTAACAAGGAAGAGACATAAGTTCGCCATGCGAATCATTGCCCCGCAGTGAAAACACATTTTATTGAAAAATCAAAAGTTTTGAATCTTAATATATTTATTAAAAATTCACATTTTTACCAAAGGTAGAGGAGATATTGAGCTACAACACAAGCCATTTTTATGGACGATTAAATGAACTCCAAGCCGGTGAAAAATCAAAGAATCGAATATGCAAACCTTTATCCCGGCTTACCCTACATACTGAAGCATACATCCAGTCTATAAACGTTTCGGTTTGAAAGCATGTCCCCAATATCAACTTGTTTGATAGCCAAAAAATATATCCGGTTTTCAACCCTCAGCTGCTGCGGCTATCGAATGACCGATTAACAGGGAAGTGGTTGCAGTATGTACAAACCGGTTCTTCAAACATGACTGAATTTGCTGACTGTCGGGAAAGGAAATTTATGTAAGTTACAACGGACTTCTAGAGCCAAGTTTTCCAAAGAAGGAAAAACGAAACTATTTCACTGAAAAATAACGATTACTACCTTTAATTAGATTTACTGTTTACTTGTAAATTATTATTGAATAATAAAGTACCTTTGATTAACACAATAATAAATCTATTGTAATAAACGGTTACAAACT
This sequence comes from Laupala kohalensis, assembly GCA_002313205.1. Classification (NCBI taxonomy): domain Eukaryota; kingdom Metazoa; phylum Arthropoda; class Insecta; order Orthoptera; family Trigonidiidae; genus Laupala; species Laupala kohalensis. The sequence goes on from NNCF01126301.1 coordinate 344,459, forward strand.
GCAAATAATGATGAGGAGGACAATAAACTAATTTACTCTCCGGAAGCAAGCAAGGGGCGGATTCTACATTTCAGCACACTCCTAACAAAAGAAAATAGTTCGGTACGTGTTATAACATTAACAAAATACCAAAAAAAAAACACAAAGTTACTTCAGAAGCTCGTATTATTATCAAACTATTGATTATTCGCAAGGAATTGATGATAAATTGTAATAATTAAATAATACGAAAATTGATATTTTTTTTTAATAGATGGCGCCCGTTAATAAGAAACTAGCGAGTCTGTATAAAAAATCCCCCTCTACCCGAAGGAAAACCGGATAAAAACCCGGACCATATGTGTTAAATATTTTAATAACTACGCTTCAGATTATTTTCCGTTTTAACTGAACGGAATGATGTTGTGAATTACAGGATATTCTATTGTTACTGTAATATTACTGTAATATTATTTAACCGCATCACTAACAGATGTAGTTCGAATACGTTTTAAATATGGAGGCATGTTATCTGGCCTGAAATACATCTTTATAAATATTTAAAAGATATATTTTAAAGAAAAACTAATAATAGACCAGACAGGAAGAAGGTAGAATGTGATCTTATATTCCTCGTGTAGACACGATGGATATCTATCGAAGATAAACCCGTCCATGTTTGAAGGTGGCTTGGTCTAGTCACCACGGGTGGGAAGGAGGGTAGCTGCAGGAGACGAAACGGGGTCAGCGGGTGCATAATTCAGACAGGGGCTGTAGCAGCAACAGCAGCGGCTGCAGTGGTTGCTACTGCGATGGCAGAGGGGTGAACGATCACATACGGTGGGGGGGGGAGGAGGTTGAAGGGGAATAATGGTACGGAAGTAGGAGGTATCACGTGGCTGGAGATTGCTATTATCCCTGCCATAGTATGGCAAAATAGTGTCAGGAAACTTTTCCGAAAATTATGTAATATGACTGCCTAATTGCCAACATCTACATATTTAGTAGTAATCGCAAAAGCGAATATTTGCTGTAAATCAATGCGAGTTTGCAAAGACACGAGGTAATATTCGTTCCACGCGCTCGACGGAGAAAGATCAAAATAGCAACACCACAAGAGCAAGGGAATTGAATTGATGTCAGAGGTTGGTGATGGATTTAAGTTTTCAGAAATTCCAACGTCCTGCCAACGTAACGCGAGGTACAAATTTTATTACTCTTATGGACGATGGCGAAGTAAAAGCGTTGGCTAAGCAATGTACAAGTTCTGTATCAGCATCATGCCAGTTACACTGACAGTCAGTAAATAAATATGTAAATAATTTGTTGTGAAAAGAGCTGTTACAAAATACCTATGACCACGTTGAGAGTGAGATAGTAATTTACTGCGACTAATATACTATAAACTAATATACACAGTGCGTTCATGTTTTTTTTCTTCAGTTAAGTTTTCTCAAAGCAACGAAACGTGAATTCGAGTGCCCAGTCTCTCAGACCTCACTATTTAAAAAAAAAAATTTCTTAACTTCTGGAATGTAAAAGTAAATAGAATGTACACTGGAACCAATGTGAAGGAAAAAGAGTATTACACCCTTTATTAATCAGATATTTTAATCTGGAACGTTTAGAAGTAGCTAATTCTCAACGTGTAAATCGTTTCTGATTCAAAAGCAAATAATGTTAGTTTATCATGTAATTGATGAAAAATCACTTCTAATCTATGCGTACTACTTCTGTGTGTTAAAGGCACAAAATGTTCTGCAAATATGTTTAGTTTTCCAAGAAAACATATAGCGCCTTCTGTAAATCCATACAAGGTTGACATCTAGCTCCGTTTCTTGCTTACAAATTTTGTTGAAGAAAGGGAATAAAGTTGAAGGTACAACAATGTTCTACTTACGAACTTTGGCGGTTGGAAAAATAAAAGGTTTTCTTGTATCAACCGGTCTCAGAGACCGTGCCACACCAGTGGAGGGTTATAAACGGTAATAATAATAATGATAATGATAATAATAATATGTTTATTCTGTGGCAAGGTTCAGACCATCAGACCTGCTTTTACGCCTGACCATGATTCGGTTCAATTGAGAATTTCTTAGGATTTGCGGTTTGATGGTGTTGAATTGGAAAGAATTGATTTGTCTAATATTCGTTATATCTTGCTCTAATCTCACGAACTAATCTCTGCATTAGAAGGGAAATGAGCAAATTTTACACAAAATTGTTATTAAGCATTCAGCAGTAACATATTTTGTTCGAAACCAGTCTCTAGTTCTTCAAATGTCAAATTGATTTATTTAAACAAGAATTTTCCACATTTTAATCACTTTTGAGTTTTTTTTTTGTTCCATCAGATCCGTCCATGCCGGAAAACTTTGAAAACGAACAATTTGCACGTCCATTGCTCTGACTTCTTAAGCAAATATTGGTTTATCCGCGTCGCATTTACGAGTTGTATTTTTAAAGGAAGGTTGGAAGATCAACGTGCCTTATTTAAACCGAGATATGTTGAAGTACTCGTACAGTTGTAGTGAGATGTGGTAGGACTTTCACCTGCTCTTGGAAGTAGAAGAGCTCTCCGTCGCGCTTACTTTGTTGCCCAGAAGGTGTGTAACCGTTTGACCTCTTCCTTTTGACTAGGTTATCTACGTCGTGTTTCAGGAGTCTTGATCCTACAGCGATCCCCTGATGTATCTATTGCGATCACTCCCCTACTTGTAGAGTCATGAGGCGGTAGAACTATCCCAAGGTTCTATCCGAAGGACCTAGACTGTTCGTCGCCAAGAACCAACGAAAGAGCATGTCTAGTATTCGTGGGTTTACGACGAAAGAGATTAAAATACAAAACGAATTTATTTTTCATACCCTTAATCATTTCTGTCCCCTGATTTGTTTAGTGTCTTTGCGGTACGAGGGTCTAGTCGATAATTCCTCTTTCAGTTGGTGTGCCATATGACTCACTATTGCATTTACACGTTGATCACTCTTCGTATACATTCTAATGTTTGAATACTCTGCAAAAGTTGTAAATTTACTTTCTTTCCGGGAAAGTGTTCTGCAGTCTAACTTATCCAACGTGACAATTTTCCCAAATTCTTTCAAGAACATCCTCTTTCTCAATCTTCATTAATTTCACAATTTCAAGATTCTGGTCTCGAGTTTCCCCTTCTTTTCCTCAGCTACGATGTCATAATCTTTTTGCCCATTTTTCCGTAAATATGATTTGAAATCGCCATATTCGGTCAAAAACTCAGTTATTGATCGTCCTGGTTTAAACAATTTATGTCTCCTCTCAAAATCTACTTCAATATATTTGTCTTTTATATCATTGTAGTGTCAACACTGAACAAAAGTCGCGTTGTGTCGTTGTGGTAGCTTCTTTGTTTCTAACATTTTTCTAAACGGGAGAGCATGGGTTCGATACTTCATTCAACCATATTACTTGAGGTTTTCAGCGAGGGTTTCCTTCACATACTCAAGACTATTGTTTGTTAGGTACTTCAATTTCTTACAAGCCAATAGTGCCTTCATATCTTCTGTCTTGTAATTACATGGGAAAGCAAACTTGGTCAGAACATCGAAGAAAATTATCGAAGTATTTGAAAAGAGGGTCTTGGACCTGTCATGTTAACCACAGTTTCATATCAGGCATGTAAATTTCTCAGTTGTACTAAATAATTTAGCAATAATTTTTTGTAGTACTTCTTGCTATATAGACGATCCGATACGACAAAGCTACATCTCAACTTTCAACCTCATCTGTTTTTGGAGAAACCGACAATATTACTTCCATTACACCACCCCTGCTGCTGCTCCGAATTTCATGACGCCCCCGGCAGTAGTGTCGTGCGCTCAGTCCATCCTCGCGAGCTGCTGTCCCTATTTTAGCGGCAGTAAAGTTGTCGTGGCTTTCCGCTTTGCCCACTACCAGCCATTGGCCCGGTGTCTGTCTCTCGTGCACATCAGGGAATTCGTAAGGTGATAAGGGATGAAAATAGTTTGAAGGTATTCCGAGATGGAGCGTTCGTGTTCCCTGAAATATCTTTGGTGTCTTTCCCTGCGGTCATCGCTACGTCATTCTGCATCCAGGCCGTTTCTGCGTTTCAATTCTGCTGTGATTTCGAGACATCCTGATATGAAACCCATCGTAAGTGAATTGGGTACGTGTTCAAACTGCAAAATGGTTTAGCGGCTTACGTTTACTTAGGATGATTCGGATTCACCTTATTGTCTTATGGACAATGAATGCGTTTCAACTTCATTTCAATATTAGGACATCGTACAGGGAACGAAATAAGTACGAGTGAAGCTCCGATATGGCTCTTTTTTTAACTGTTTTACCACAATCATAGTGGTTATAACAGTCATATTTTGTGACTTACGATATGATATAATGCCATCATGTATACTCGTATTCTGCCACTATCACTTTGCTGGTACCTCAAGCGTTACATCGCCTCATGAATTTTTGCGTAATTAGAATAAACAGAAATAGAATGTGTGGACAGGATCCATCCCTATTTACAAATTCTTAGATTACAATAAAGGATTAAATTAATGTTATTTTATGTATCAGTTTTCATATCATCGTAACTCGACTAGTACAGAGCAATTTACATTAAAATGTAATATTGTATTTCTATATTACTTATCGTTAAGCGAATATTTGATTCATTAAATAGTAAACACTATACTGTAAAGACTAACTGAAAGTATCCAAGACATCAAAATAGCCTTGCTTCGTAGTTAGCAAGATATAATATCGATCAAAATTTGCAATTAAAACGTTGAGTATGCCTTTGTCATAGCCATTAACGCATCTATTGTCTGACGAGAAACGTGTTTCTGCCTTGAAATAGGGGATTGACAAGCGTGTACACACGATAAGAGACTGGCGCAAGTCGATTAAACTTACCGCAGGACACTCTGACCTGATGCTTTGAATTGAAGATTGGAACGAGTATGTATTGTGAAATAGAGAAATGATCTATAGGATTAGACAACGCTAAAAGTGTCTAATGATTTTGGTTTTATTATTTGTTCTTTATTTCTCTGAAAAATGTTCATAAATTTGGCCAATTTTTTTGTACTCTTTTTTTTTTTTTTTATTCGGATTATACGGAGTACTCTTTTCCGTGCATTGGCAAAGCTCCCTAATCGCAGGATCTACACACAAATCCCAATGCTTCCACATGTCTTCAGTGAGATCACGCGAGAACGTTCGACAATTCAAATGTAATTTGCATTTCGAAGCAATTTATAAAAGAAATAGTTCATTAATAAAATATCAGGTTACGTAAACCCAATTATCATTGTAATGATACATTTTTAGCAGTCGCTTGATATTCTGTTCTAGGGCCTTGGGATGGATTTGACATTTCAGCATACTCCTAAGATGGGAATAAAACTTGTTTGATTCGTGTCATCATATCAACAGCTTACCAACCAATTAAGTTTTTAGTATAATACAGCAAAATTTCTTCACGAATACGTGTTATTATTACACTTGAGATTAATCTAAAAAGATTGTTTATAAATCTATACTAATAAAATTACTCTAAAATCGAGATTAATTATTAAAATAGTAATAATGTGACCGCTGCTCCTAGTCAAGAGCCTAGATAGCCTGTACATGAAATCCGCTTCTACTCGTAGGAAAACCCGAGAAAAATGCGGCCCAGGATTGGATCTAAGAAATCTAAAAAAATAAATGGAATCTAATACCCTTTACAAAAAAATGTATAGCTGTTAACTTAAAGCATAATTCTATACTTATACAGTAAAAATATATAGTTCTACAAATATATAGAAAAAAGTAAGATTCTTTCTTAATCCAAAGTGAGTCCCTACGCTGCCCTTGCGGTGACACGTGTCCACGTGTGGTAGTGCCTCCTCCTCCTCCACGCCATGTATTGATCGCACGAAGCGCGCACGTGGTCGCAGGTCGCCGTTCCCCCCCCTCACCGATGGGCCCTTCACCCTTAGGACTCAATGAGTGTGAGGGAGAATGGAGGAAGGGCACACGCAAGGAACTGTTCGCGGAACTCTTTGACGCCTCCACAATAAAGTTTGCGGCTGGTGGATTTGGTATTGCGGCATTCTGTGCGTGTAGGTGGATCTCCCCCCTCCCCCCACCTTCCGGAGTTGGTTCTTTTCCACAGCTGACGTTATCACTTCGCCGCTCGATAACGTAAGTCCTTGCGAACACTACCCCTGACCTTGCTATTTCTACCCTGGTCCTTTTTTTGTTTTCCGATTCCTTATCATCGTTCTTCTTTTTACAAGCTTTTATTGAACTTCACTTGTTAGTTCGAATGTTCGGGCGAAATGTTGCAACTGAATTTTAAACCACTTCCCCTCAACCGACTGAACTGAAATTTGGCACACACACACACAAACCCTCTGTCAATGCAATATTATGATATCTATTTCCAATAAAATCTTTTTAAAATGTTTTTTATAACGATTTTATTCCGAGATAACTCGCGGCGAATTATTTCCAGAAATATTAAATAAAATACATACTTCGGCAAGTACTTACTTACCAACCAGTCACTGTCCAATGAAATTAATTGGTATCTATTTTATGAAAATTTCGCCTGAAAAGCTTTTTGAAAACAAATAACTCAACGTAAAATATTAAATCATTTTCAGCGATAAAGATGGTAAATACATTTATTTTTATTAGGATTCACTAATGTGAAGTATGTATGGAGGTATTGGCATTTGACGTTGCATTATCTTAACTTTCCTTATTCGTTTTATTACCTCGCTTAAATGAAAAGCTTGTTGTAAAAAACGTTTTTTAAATTATTTTATTACATTCTCCATCAAAAGTTTTTTTCTCATATTTCTCAAGTCTTGATTCATAATTTGTTCTGGTTACACAACATTCGGTGAATTATTTGTGACAAAATTAACGTAAGTTAGAAAAATACCCAGTGGTATCTCCTCTAATTTATTATTGTATCAAATTTGGGAATTTTTTAATCTGTGGTAAGTGTGTAGTTGAGGTTCAGTGACTTCAAATTACCACACGTGAGGAGTGTTTCGTCAAACAGAGCTATGTACAACTAAAGTCATCTTTCAGTAAGTAGAAAAACTGTGTGATTTTATCATTTCTATTCCTGGCAAATACCCTTTAAAAAATAAAATATTTAGTTACAATTTATCAGACAAGAAAAATATACTCTTTTGTTCCCAACTCAAATAAGACAAAACCAAAATTACGAAAATGTGCACAATTCTCCCTCCGCTAGAATCACTTAGTATGGAGAATATTATAACAGGGAAATACGTATTGTTGAACAGAATTTAAGGTATTTTTTCTGTATTATCCAAGTACTACAATAAAAGTGGGAGAAATGATTTTTCTTAAGTGGAAATAGCTCTTTTCTATTTTCTCCTTTTGGTTATTTTTTTATTCTGTCATATCTATCATCTCATTAAATTATTTTGCATTTTTCTTTGAAATCACTAATTCAATTAATTCGCTTAATTACTCGAAATCTTCCTAGAAAAGGGAATATACGTTGATTATTTGAGCTTGGAGAGCAATATGATCCGTCAGAAGTTCTCCTCCTGTATTTCATTTGTACTTGAAATTTTTTTTGTTAGTGATTCGCTGAAATTTTTTTCATATTTTTCTTACAACTTTCACAGAGTTTTACGTTTCAAGCTAACGTTTTTGTATATTCCACTAGTTCACGAGCTTAAATTTATTCGCAGAAGTGATTAATGTTCTTTGATCTCGTAACCCCAAAAAGGTTTTATCCGTCGTATTGCAAATTGTAATTATCCTCAATTATAATGGATGGTGGAAACCGGGCTTTTATTCTACTTCGGCTTACCTTCCACTCTACTTATTCCTTGCCAACTTCGCTCTGACCATCTTCCCCCGAGCGCCGACAGAGGCTCGCGTATCGATCAAACAGAACTCGCTCGGCGTTCCTCACTTGTTGCCCAGTGCCCCCCACCCTTCTGTCTCTTCCCACGCTCGCCGCTCCCCTATCCCATTCTTTGAAGCTTATGACCTGCTTCCCTCTTTAAGGTGACTGTTGGGTTCCAGAAAATGTACATCTCGTGAATTTAGGATTCCATCTGAATTCAATCATTCACTGTTACTTAAAAGAGGTATACAAATGTTTCGTTAGGTTTGCGGTGATGAAATGTTTTTTCGAGAGCTGTGCAGCGATTTCCTTAATTTTTAATGAAATGGAGATTACGAAACACTTGATCTACATGGTTCGTGGTACCACATCTTAAGTCCTTTTATGTATGAAAGATGAACCTGAGAGCATAAAAACAATCAAATGGTAAGAAGTACATAATGAAGCACACAGATAGGTCAAACACACAAAAGTAATGTGCAAATAGATTTAAAACTTCTTCACTTGAATGAAAAGAGAATTAGATACATAATTATATATTTTAAAAATTGCATTAGTCAGTTTCTCGAGTCAGTAGACCCGTCCCGGAAACCATACATGTCCTTCAAAATACCTTTAATATAAGCACAAAGTTGTATAATGTATTAGGTAACATTTAAGCCGTGGGAACTGTTTTTAAACCTAATTTGAAATAAAAAAATATTTAATAACCGAGCTCTGTACGAGTATTTCCGTTGCAGTTATTGAGACTGGAGATAGGCGGGATGAATTTAGAAGACTTAAACTTGTGCCAACTTCGGTAACCTCTGCGAGACCACTCGTTACGACAAAAGGAAAACACAACATTGTGTTATTATGAATATTCATGTATGTTTGTTGGTGAAGAAAACCCTGTCGAGGTGGGGGCTTGAACCTTAATTCATAAGAAAACGAAAACTTACTAGTTATGTCTTACAGTTAAGTAACGACTGACAGTTATATGGTGAAATATAAAAGAATATATGTTTTATACTCCATTCCAGAAGGTACGACGTCAGAGAGAAATTTTTTGATTTTTCAGATATAACAAAAATGTGAAATTCATCCAAGAATTTAGTGGTATCAATTCTATTTTCCGTTAGTCTACACATTCTTTACTAAATGAAAAATAAAATTAAAAACAATATTGAAAATATAGCGTGTAGTAATCATACGTAATGTGGAAAGTAAATTACAACCCCTCCATTGCTCGTGATAATGATGTCATGTTGAACGAAAGAGCTAAGAAATGGATATCTGCCACGTTAAACTTTGCCTTTCAGAAAACGTTCAGCGAAATTTTAAGAGAGATTTTATCTCCTTAAAAGTTCAGGAAACAATCAAGAAAACTAATATAATTATCTCTTAAACGAGTAAAACAATAAATTTGAGAAGATTTTCAAGCTCGTGAACCCATTTCTTTATTTTTGTCATCCATTCTTATATTCTGCTGAAATCTTAATTTTCTCATCATTTTCTGAAACCTAGCCTGGCTAGCGGATGAGATAACGGAATATAAAATTTATTCGAATTAGTGTTTAAAGACATTTCGTCTTACTCCTTTCTCGAAAGCTTCGCTATCTCTTAAGAAAATAAGTTTCCAAACTTCGGGAGCTATCTCTTCCATGCTTCGAAAACCCATGGAAAGAGAATTAAGGCGAAAGGGTGTTCGTTTGTTGAACGGTTGGAGGGGAAAGGAAAACAGGAGGAATGGCGGGAGTTGGGTTAACATCGCAAATTTAAATTAAAGCAGTGATGGATCGTTTAAAAAGTCTGGAGTAATCGTTAACGTGCACTTAACACTTCCGTTTCTTTCCAAGTATTTCAATTAACGAATTTCCACCTGGTGCTGTTTTTACAAGCCCTTTTCTTTGGTTTTCTTCTCTTAAAGTTCTTTCCCGAATTTTTCGTAGTTTTAATTTCGTAGCTTTCGATTTCTCAATCAGTAACATGTTTTGGGAGACATTGCGTGGTTTCTACTCTGTTACTTGTGACGAAGTACATGAGAACATGTTTTAGATATAGAACTGTTCTCTTAGGAGTAAAAGCTGATTATCGATTATTGGATTTTGATGTCTTGTCAACTTGAGACCAAGCTCGCTTTCAAATAAAAATCGCTTGGAGGTCGGCTAACTCTTGATTACTCCTTTCTTATGCCTCTCGATTAAAGCTGCCTTATATTAGCACTTACCTCTTCAATAGCCCTTCAAAATTGAGGTACCTTTGATTTAATTCTTCCTCTTCGTATCAGCTCTGCACAGGTATCAAAAGTAATTTCTTTTTAGTGAGCGCTTTTTTTAGAGACACTTCTCCCATATTAAAGAGATGTCGGTGTGTGATAATAACTATAATAGATTGTGGATGAATAAATAATGATCAAGAACTGTCTATTAAAGTATAAAAATGTTATGAAATTATATAGATGATTTTAACTATCGTGACAAGTGAATGTATAGAACCGTTAGAATATATTAGATGAACGTTTTAAGTGGATAATTATTTTTAAATAATTTTGGAACAGAATAACTTAGTTTTAATACGTATTAATTATTGTTTACCGAGGATATATGTGGTAGCTTTCGGTCACGTGAAAATAGCAACTAGCTGGGAATCGAACCCGGCACCTCTGCATTGATCGCAGGGATGTAGTGGTTAACATTATTTTAATATCAAAATGACATCGAGATTTTCATTTTGATCAACTATACAGGATTACTTTTTTCTCTAAATGAAATGTCCGTGTTACAATTAAAAGTGTTTCCTTTGCAAGCAATCTCAATCAGAATCCATGCGACCCTTCCACTGTGATTGAAGGGCATCGATCCACCCGATCTTCCTCGTCCGTGCACGTCGCCTTCTCAATGATCTTACACCTCTTGATCGACACTCCCTGACGTTACTGTAATTGCTCCGAAATTAAACTGGTGGCAGCGGTGGCAGATTGGGGAGGTGAGCACTTGGGGTATTCGGTTCTCTTGACGTAGCTGCCACCGGCGATTCGATTTCCGTACGCGCCCGGTCTGCCATGGGCGACGCTGTCAGATGAGACGTGGGTTAATGATACGCACTTTCATATCCAGTTTATTCACACATAACCGTCTTCTCATACAATCGGAAATTTTCCCATTGTATGAGATTCTGTTTTTTTTCTTTCGTTCTCCCCTTAAATTAGCAAACTTATTTCTTCCCTTGTCCCCAACAATTTAGAGTAGCGAATAGAAGAGAAGCTCTCTATCGGTCCTCCAACTCTCGGCGGGCAGTCTGCTGAGCCAGTGGGCGACGAGGGACGTATGATTGGTCGCGTGCGGAGTGATATCGACAGGTCGAGGCCGCAGGAGGTCGATTGAGGATTTGGGGACTTACGGCGGCGATATTGCGCCACGGGATCTTCGCTGAGGACTGGCCGTGCCATGCGCCGGTTGCCGTCCAGCTACGCATTGGAAAAGAAGGAAAGTTAGTGGGGAGAGACGTGGATGTTTTTCGTTGGAGCTTTCGGGTTCCTTGGAAGCTCTAGAGAATCAGTGGCCAGCTTTTCATTTGATTCTCTAAATTCTCTTCTTTTTTTCAGATAGTATGAGTATTACTTATTTAAAAAATCGAATGACTTTTTACAAGTACTAGAAGTTGCATACACCCCGTCTTCTTCAGTGTTATGAATCATATTGCTTAGATATAATCCTGGTGATGCACTGTAAAAGTGTTCGTTTCACGTATTGAATTGTTTTAAATAATTTCAATACTTTACTCAGTACATGACTACTTACACTTGAAATTATAGTTTATTCGGTTTCATGCTAGACAGTCTCATAACATTGTATATGGTATCAGTAATATGCTGTCCATGAACGAATTTTTTTTCTTCCAGTGCGAGTCGATGGGCGTATATGTGCATACTACGATTAAAATTGGGAATTGTCTTTGTACGTTGCACTGAATAGGCCAGAAGAGCAGGTTTTGTGACGCTGCTGCTCCGAGCTTGAAGAACTTGACACCCCCGTGGTGTTAACCGTAAAACTTCCATTCCATGTCTTTGGATGCTTCCACATCACGCGTATTTATCAATTCCCTTCCCCCGGGTGTGCAGAAGACAGTTCTTTTATAGCGAGTGAAAAAATGCCTTCGTTACGTACGAACTTTGCAGTCCTTGTATTAATGAATCGTCTTTAACACCCAACTTAATTACTTACCTTGATACCGTGACAGGAATTGGACATGAGCCATTATATTTCCGTAATCTAAGGATGTTTCGTCATTATAATGAAACATTTTTATGGGTTGGTAATATAGATACTTGAATGCGGAAATATTATGTAGTGATTAGATGAAAGCAAATTTATTAGAAATGAATAATCCCATAATATGTTTATCCGAAATCATCAAAAAAGTTAATGGTAATCGATTCTGACTTAACGGAGATAGATTGAATGTAGACGAAATAATGATCGAAAGCTAGCGGATGAGAGAGGGAGAGAGGTTTCCGCCCCTGCATTTCTCATGGGGGCGCGGGCGCCGTCTCTTCAATTTTCCCTCCGGGCCTCTTGTGCTCGTTCCCCCTCCCCCGCCCCGTGTTGTTGGAGGCTATGCGTGATGCGCTGTGCGTGGGTGAGGGATTGGGAAAATGAAGAGGGGGGGTGAGAGGGAGAGAGAGAGAGAGAGAGAGGGGTGGGCGGGCAGATGTGTAGGGTTGACGGCTGAGGATGCGAAGGCTTCAGGGCATGACAGGCCAAGGACGTTCTTGTGCGAGAGTGGAAGTGGAAGAGACCTTACTCATTCGTCCCTCCAACCCCATTCCTCACGCCATCTCCGACATTTTCGTCGGAGATGCGTCTCACACGTGGACGTCTTGCCATCACACGTCACTTGACACCCAAGACGTGGAGACGTGTTGTTGATTTAGTGACGTAATAATATTGTGTTGCCCAGAAAAAAAAGTGGTGTGGTGTTGAAAATTTATTGATGTGACGGCATATCGGGAAAGTAGCTCTCATTAATTATGTGATATGGAGTCATGACCGGGTATCGAACCCGGGAACTCCAGCTTTGCGTGTAGGTGTGCTATCCCCTTCGCTATCCCCTTCGTTCCTCGATTTCATCTTCCATTGTTATTCAAGTCATTACCGCTCATTAAGAGATTATATTTTGCTTTTCGTTAATTAAACCCACCTTCTAAACCATTCTATATTACGAAAATGTGCCTTTTTATCAAATCTAGAGACCACACCAGAACTGGTAACAAAACATGTAGAGCCCTTGAGGTTTATGGGGTCGTAACTACAACTAAAGAATACCTGTGTACTAAAGCTACTACTTGAAGCGTTTCTTCATGTTTTTCTTCAGGTAACCAATGGAACCGAAAAGCAACGGACATTAATTATGTCTGTTCTCTGAACATAACTGTAATCGGACACGATACAAATAAACTTTGTGAAACCATAACCGAACTAGTTTGCTCTATGATGTCAGCTTTCTCGTGGACAGCGAGTTTTTCCTGGTTTATTCTTTCATAGATATTTCCATTGCTTATCGAAGTCAAAATATTTCTACCACGAATACAGTAAACACTTCAACTGAATGAGGGAAAAATTGATCAATGTGATTGGTTATAAATCAAAGTGCGTCCTAAATAAATTCGATTGTTTGTGCCAAGAATTTCTGGGAATTTTCTTCCGTGCGACTCGTAGCTTTACCGTTTCGTGTCCTCTGGGATTCCCCTTTCCTTCAGCATTGCTTCGTGAGGTTACGCCTTCCGTGTGGATATTTCGTGCCTCTTCCGAGCTGCTTCGAAGTGAGCTGTTTTCGGCTGTGCCGTATCTTCTCCGGCGCAGTCCTCGTTCTGCGTCATCTTGGATGATACCATTGTGGATTCTGTGAGCTTAAGTCACTAAGTTATTGATTTATCATTACTTTCTTGCAATGCCTAGGACCCGCAGAGGATAAAAATATAAACCGCCCTCGCGTAAATCAAGACTTTCATCATTCTGAGTGAACAAATTAATACACTTATCAAAAAACAATTTGTCTCTAATGTTAATTATTCAACCGTTTTAATAATTAATTTTGAAATGAACGTATGACGATGTTACAAACTATAAATGTACATCGTTCAGTTATCAATCGTATTTGTAAGTGCCAGTGGTGTTTTAGGAAAGAAATGTGTGGTACTCTCACAGTATAATATCATACAGTCGCGACAATAAAGGTAAAAACTTGCATCTACTAGACACAGTGGCGTCTTCAAGTGGTGAGCAAGTATCACTACGTGAACAAGCAGGACGCGATTGAATATCGTGTTGTGGTGAGCTAGAGACACTCCCCGACGGGTGGAGGCGCCACTGTCACCAGTTTGCAAGATCAGAATAGGCAATTTGTATGGTATGTCACGAGTGTACTATATTAGAGTGTGGAACTCTGTCATTGAAAACAATTTTATCCAACAATACAAATGCAATTATAAATGGTTTTACGGACTTCCTACATGAAAATTAAGAGATAAATTGGTGTGGGTTTAAGTTAACGGTCCTCGAAAATTGTGGTTGTTTTTTAGTCAATTCTCCAATTGGTTCGCGGTTGGGACCCAATTTAATTCCGTAACTCTTGGTTTGATACAGATAGATAATACTGAACATTATCGCACCTTATCACGTATTTTCTTCTCTAAGAATACTAACGTGCGTTTGTCTTTCCTTGGCCTTCTGGATTCCTCGCACAAGATGGTTTCCATGTCAGCGAGAACGGAAGAAGGGACGAGAAGGAGAGCGGTAGAGAGCATAGTGGTAGACTTCGATTTGTGCCCCTTTCCTCTCATCCTCTGTGTAGTGTTTGACTTGTGACTTTGCTCCTTTGCTCCGGTAGATGGAGGGTGAGAGTTAAGGTTTATCTTTGGAGCGCACCCATCTTGAGGCACCAGGCGATGGACGCTCGCGAAGTTGCGTCTCAGCAACAGTTAGCAACAGCGTAGCAACAGAGACAGTTCGACGAAGAGGCCTTGTTCTGTGTTGTATGGTGAATTCGTACTCTTGGCTTCTTTTTAAGTAACTTACGTCAAAAAGAAAAATAATCAAAGTTAAATTAATGTTCTGATGGAATACATTGTTTCCAGAGGAAAATCTGTAAATAATATGGGTGAATGGAATGTACATTTATTTGAAAACATGATGTAATTTTGAAGAATGACTGAATATAAACTGAGTATCAATGCAGATATTGTCCACCGATGATTTGTCACCTTGAACCAAGACAGCGGTATATTTATACTATAAAATGTGCGATAGTATTGCATAAACCTTACATAGAATTGAAATAGTCACAAAGTTTCTGTTAGGATGAATTCGCCTACAACTTGTCTCTATTTCACAGTAACAAAATAGCTGAGCCGAAGTTACTTACGACTTGATCGTGTAATGCGTAAATAACTTTTCACCAATTAACGTAAATGATATCGGTTAATCGAGGATCCGATTATTGTTGTTAGTAGACTTGAATTGTCATTGTATATTTTGCAACTTATCTTTTTCCTTTAATCCATATTTATTCCAGTGACTGATATACAATATAAGAGTGAAGCAACAGAAATCAAATTTGAATCAGAATGTAATAATTTTTATAAATATTCTGATGATTGGAAACATTTGCAAGTTTTAAACCGGTTATGATGTTAGAGGGATGCATTTTTTTGAATTTCTTTACCATTTCTTTTCATTATCGTTTCAACTTTCTTTGCCAACTTCCTATTCTCAATCACTAAATTACTAAATAACTGTTAGTTACCAGTGATGGGCGAATCCAAAAATCCTTTTGTAGAAATTCTTCGTAGATATACCTAAGGTTATCATGACCGGAATAACTTTTAAAACATGAGCAACTTTAATGACAGCGTAAACGTTTTAATCAAAGTAATGAATTTCTTACTAAACCAATTCGAGTATTACGTATTTATTCAACATTTTATGGAAACTGGGTGTATTAAAAAGCAGAAATATAAGTTTCGTCTAGCAGACTAGTACCTCAGCTATATATTCTCGTGAATACAGTAAATGGTATATACATTGGGAAGCCAATGTTTCGTTTTTAATGTACATAAATGTAATAAACTAAATATAAACTTAGACTAATTATTAAAGTCTTAATTAAAATTAACGTTCATTAGTAGCGTCATCTGTGAGGATTTATGAACGTACTTAATTTCAAATTTTGCTGACGTCATAGAACGTCTTCAGATTAAAACCTTAATTCTAGTAACTGCTTAACAGTTGCTATAGATAGAAAGGATATTTACCAAAAGCTACCTTTTAGGAATAAGATACAGAATTTTTCACTTCAAAGTTTACAGGGTACCTCAGATAAAGGAATTCTGTCCGGTAAAAGTATTTTAGAGTTTTGAAATAATTGAGAAATATTTGAAATATGTAGTAAGAAATTATATTAAAACTGATTACATATGTTTTAGATCTAAAAAAATGAATAGGTTACGTGTGAATTATACGGGAAGCTTCTCATGAATAATATTACAATTGTAACTGTTCCTAGTAAATAAAATCAAAATTTTGATGTCAAAATATTTTTTTGAAAAATATATGCCTGTAAAAAGATGTGAAAACTACCTTTGTGAAAATGTTCTTTGAAGCTCATGAAGAAAATACTATTGAAACGAACAGAAATGACTATTAATGTGGTAAAGGTAGTTCATTTTGCTGCTTTCTCTTCCTCTTTCACCACCTGCTTCTGTGAGATACCTTTTCCTTCGTTGTATCATTTAATTAAATTAATAATGCAT
This sequence comes from Laupala kohalensis, assembly GCA_002313205.1. Classification (NCBI taxonomy): domain Eukaryota; kingdom Metazoa; phylum Arthropoda; class Insecta; order Orthoptera; family Trigonidiidae; genus Laupala; species Laupala kohalensis. The sequence goes on from NNCF01126301.1 coordinate 361,118, forward strand.
CTTTAGCGCGTTCTAATGAACTTTCTGGCGGGCGTCGCTTCTAATGAATTCTCGTTTTGTTATGTATAGTAGTTCGGAGACCACGTTGCCTTCGCCGACGACTCTCCGCTGCTCAAACAAATGATAACAGAGTTAGGTATTAATTCCCGCTACCGCTGTGAGGGGCGCTTGTGGAGCGGCACAAGGCAACACAACGCCAGGACTAAGGGGCGGAAGTGGGTTTTGTGGTGATGTAGAGAAGAGGGCAGAGTGGCGAACTGTGTGGAATGCGAAATGCCTCAAATCCTGTTCTGGCAACTTTTCTTTGCGTTCGTAACATAAGCTTCCGTTGCCTCTTCCGCTCTCTGGAAGACCGCTTTCTTTCTACTCATTGGTATAATTTTTTTAATTTTCTCCATTCCTCTCTTTCTAGTCCGGGTTGTTGTTCGGTTTTCCTTAGGGTAGAGGTGGATTCTTTATACAGGCTCTTTAAACTCTTGTCTAAGGGAGGTATCTGTAGAAATAATAAATCTCGAATTCTGTGTTATTTTTGATACAGTGTAAACAATGTTTCCCAAATTATCTATAGCTTGATAATAATGCGTACTTCTGAATTTTTTTTTTTTTTTGATTTTATCAAATACAAATTTGTTGATATTATTTTAATATTATAACAGGTACCAAATTACATTTATGTATTTTTATTCTTATCTTAGGAGTGCGCTGAAATGTTAAATCCGCCTCCGCCTTATATTAGGACCCTTGACGTGGTGGTCTCTTGCTTGCTTGAATTAGTTTATTGTCCTCCATGTGGTCATAGGCAGTTTGTACTGATGTTTTGACGATAAATTTATTATTATTGATATTATCATCACTGCTCTTTTGTGCTTAGGGTCTACTACTTCTTACTTTTGTATGTTTCATCTTTATATTCGTTACCACTTTTGGAAGTCACTTTTTTACTTCCTAATTAGATCATTAGCATGCACAAAATTATATTTTAAAATAAGTAATTAAATTATATACATCAACTATTTAGTGCTTTTATTTTTCATTTTCTTCTTCTGTATAATCGCGCCCTTATTCAAATGGTGGTACCAACTCGATCATGAAGGTCTTCCTCTAAAGCGCTGACCAGAAACCCGGCTGTTCCACACACACAAATTATTGCTATTCTAACTTTTGCCTGTGTTTAACCTCTCCATTCCCTTCCTGCATCCTATATTTCCACCTCCTTTGCTTTCGTGGTTTCTCGTCCGGATTCACCGGAAACATCGAGGAGCCTTTGCTTCCCACCCTCTGAGAGAGTTGGAATATTCATAAGCACAATGAACGAGGAGGTGGTGGTTTACAGAGGGTGGAATAGGTAATAAAAATTGTCTTCTAATTCTGCAGTGTTATTGCTAATAGTGCATAATTTTAAATGTCAGCTCTGCTCGAGTCTTTAATATAAGAGAGAACCAAGAGCCGTGTCTACAGCCTTGGAGCACGTAATTTCTCATAACATTTACTACGCGCAAATTCTCATAGCCGCGTGGGCGTCATAATTACCTAATATTGATGGTCTGATTGTCACCAGTATAAGAAACTGCGTGTAGTATTTTCCGCAAATATGATAAATTTCGCATTATTATTTCTCCCCTGATGATTATCTCTTGATTAACGTCTCCAAGCTCTGTCAATTGTCTCCTGTGTGTAACACGATTATAATGAGAAGTGTTGCATTTTTTTAGATCACGAAGTAAGGTGTATAACTCGCACTCATCTAGTATGTAAAAATATGTCAGATTAAAAGTTATTGGGAATATCTTTGGAGGAGGAACTTCTAATTACTTGTGAAATTTTGCACTTCTTGAATTAATTTTATTTCATTTTATATTACCAAGCAAAATGTTTTTAATTTTTCAGTGTTTTAGTTGTCTTAAAAATGTTAATAATACCTTAATGTATACCTTAAAATTGAACCTTATAATTCGCAAAACCCGAGTATATTTTGCTCTTATGCTGTTAAAGTGTTTATATGCACTAACCGTCCTTTCCGTTTTCTCTCAATTTGGTCTATTCCGTTTTTTTTTAAATTTTCTTGGGAAGAATTTGATATTTCAGTTTCATTGACCTCGAAGCTGCTTTGAGAAATAATAAAGTGTAAATAGCGCGCAAAACGTCCTTGAGAGACCTACTTAGCGTCGACGCGATGGATTCGATGACAAAGGACGATCTAGCACGCACCGCAGAGCATGGCATGCTAGACAATGGGGAATGCGGTATAAAGGAGGGTGTGTGGGAGTACAAATTTCTACTAACACGCTCTCCAAAATAATGAAACTTTTTAAAGAATAATGTAAAAAATTGTCTGTTTCTAAACTTTTTAATTCGTAAATCTTTTTCGACCGCGTAGTGGCCATCTCCAGTGCTACAGAAACAAGAAATTAAATGCTAAAGAAAACATAGTAACTTATAACTAATGACAAAGTCCTCTAAAGTCAGAATACAGAAAGACACACAATGTTGTACTCAATTATGTTTGGAAACTCCTCACCATTACCTAATATTTTTGAATAATTTTGCAATTTAACTTAACCGTTTCTAAATCACGAATAAACTTGTATCATACCGGATTATTATTATTATTATTATTATTATTATTATTAAATATGATTTTTTGTGTTCACGAAACCCTTTCAGAAACCTTATTGGAAATATTATATAGTTTCTTCCATAATTGTGTTCAATAAATTTGTAACCAACACTATAAAATCATTGAGTAGGTGTGGTTTTCGATTCAAAGAGATAAGTAAGAAAATATTTAAAATACGATTGATTAATTTTCGTAGACTAAATCGTAATATTTCTTCGCGTATGCGTTAAGTTCGTCGGCGTATATAGCTCGTGAACTCGTCTGCACCTCCCCTATGGTTTTGCCCCTGTGCTACTCTCCCCTTTCCACGCGTCGGCAACAGACGCTCGCAAGTCATCCCGGAAACCAGTTGCCTCGCCCCCTCGCCCCCTTCCCCCCACCACCGCTTCTACAGCTAGCAAGCGATCCTTCAACCCTACCCGATTGTGGAACGCTTAGGACGAGAGGCGTCAAAGAGCGTGAAGTGGCTGAAGTATATACTCTATCCAGAGCAACAGGGAATTGGTGAATTACTCATATAAACAGAAAACATATCACTAGTTTTCGCGACTACGTGGACAAAATAATGAGGTAATAAAAATGAGGTATGCAATATTGAATTTTTATACTTTTGTAAGTATTACAGTGTGTTGTAAAGGTATGATTTATTTAGACGGTGTTGGTGACGTTTTATTGGAGTAATTGGAACTTGCATTAATTTTCTTAGTCTCGCCAACTATATATTTATTGTTAAAGTAAACTTTCGAATGAGTAGGAGTCATTTTCCGTAATCTAAAATTACAATGCTGTATATTAGTACACACAAAAAAGTTATATAAAATATACGTAAAATAAAAACGAAGTTGTTTTAAAGGGAAACAAGACAAAATAAGTTAGAGGAGATCTTTGTGTTTTTGGTCTTGTAATGACACTTGGGGTGTATACTGTGCACCAGCGCTATACCAACATCAAGACAATTAGACCGATTGCCCCGTCTGGTAGCTCAGTTGGTAGCGTTCTTGCTCTTTAAGTCATCCAGGGTTCAATTCTAGGTGGGTCCAGAAAAATTTGTTGCTTTTCACCTGTACGTCCCAGTTCATACAGCGAACCCTCCTTCCTCTATCCACATTCTGTTAGTATCAATAACTCTACAACTCCTAAAACCAACTATCCGGTCCACCTATTAACAATAGCCCTACCACCCACCTCCTGCCTCATATCACTCCATGTAGGTAAGCTTCAATAGCACTTAGCTACATTTCCCATTTACATTACTACAATGGACAAAAATAATGGACTATAAGATTTATAATAAATAAGGAAATAGTTCATTGTCAAGAGAGCTGTTACAAACTACCTATGACCACGTTGAGGACTTTGCGGCAATTAATACACAATAAAATAATAAACACAGTGCAATGCCGTTCATGATTTCTTTTTCTTGTAAGATTTTTCGAACAAAGAAACATGACTTCGGTTGTAGTTTGTCTGCATCGGTGTCGACGGTTCCAGTTCATCAATATTAAAATACGGATGAGGAAGAAGTGATGTTGCTGCCACTACCCCCACCCTCGGCGAATTCTTCACTCCCTTCGTCACCCGATGAATTTGTTCGTTCGCTCTCCTCTCGGTGGTAGAGTACGGCTCTTTGTTCTCTTGTCAGCGCATTTTTTTATTCTTTCTTTTCCCGAACAGGACTGGTACGGCGGAGGTTCGATAAATGCAAGATACGCTTGTCGCCTGGTTGAATGCTTTTCTCAGGTTGGCTGTCGATTCGACACCAGAATAATGCGTTCTTTCCTTTTCGATGACCTGAGTGCTAAATGTAGTTGGGAGGATGGGTTGTGACTGTATCCGGTGGTGATATACTGAGGGGAACGTCGTATTCAAGAGGATGATATTGAAACCTACTGTCTTTTTCTTATCGGTGTTGGATGGCAACTCTATCGTTGAGTGGAATAAATGCGTTCAGAAGCAATGCCAATAGTGACTCTGTTCTTTTCTTTTAATTTTTGTTGGAGGTACTAAAACAGTTTTGTAATTCATATTCTCGAGACAGAACGTATAGAAAAACGCAAAAATTACGCCAATAGTTTTCTTTTAAATAAATAAAAATAAACTTTATTGTCAAAACAGTTTCAAACAGCGTATGACTATGTGAAGGACAATAAACTACTTTACTCTCCGGAAGAAAGCAAGGGACCATCCCATCAATTCCGATCAAGGGCTCTAAGGCAGAGGCGGATTTAACATTTCAGCACATTCCTAACATAAAAATAATTCAGTACGTGACGTAATATTAACATAATACCACAAATTTGTGTTTAATAAAAAAATATTTATTTCACAAGTACGCATTATTATCTAACTATAGATTATTCGGAAATTATTTTTTATAAATTGTAACTAATAAATAACACTAAATATTATCTGTGAAGAGGTGAAATAAATTGATAGTTAACAGGAATTCGTGCATCTTCGAGCTGTATTCCTTCTTCAGAACCTTGCTTTAATTCTAGTAACTTAAACACGAAGAAATCAAGTATATACTATAGGTATCCAAAAGGAAGAGAATGAAACTTAACAACCTTACATTTACTACCACCCTAACGATGCAGAGCGTGTCTTAAATACATGTGTTTGAATGGGAGTCTTGTACTCGGCATGAGTGTCAAATATCAAAGACCGCAAGTAGTCGGTGCATCTCCGGGCTACAGCGTGGCAGGCACAGTTCAGTGAAGTCTAACCTGCTCGGCCAGTGAAGAATGGCAGTCACTGGGCGCTGGAGCCGGTCGGGGTCGTTGTGGTATCTTGCTACATGAGCACGACATCCTTGGAGTAATTGATATTGGGACAACGTCGGTTGAAGACGATGCGTTTTAATGTAAAAGTATGACTTTTGATGGTCATAAAATAGAGTGATTTCTGTGATTAAAGATTTATCAGGGTGGAAAACGTATGTTATATTTTTGTTGGAGGTATTGGTGTATGGTGAAAAAGGAATAACTGGTTACATGGAGGGATATATCGTTTTAACTGTTTTGTAATGAAAAGGTGTCTTCTATAAGTTATAACACACAAAGAATTCTTTTGTAAGTTAAATGATCAATAAGGTTCTTGTATTTTCATTCAAACATGTCAATAATTTACCTTGGTTGTTGCAGTATAGTTGTGAACGATGGAAATATGATTCAGTTGATAAAAGGACAATTTTTACTCTTACTAATGTATTTATTTTATTCAAATATTCGGATTGCTTTTCATAAAACATGGGAGTTAAATACTCATGTTCTATCTAGTGACGTGCATATCAAAACCAAGACATAATAGTCATTGTTATAGTCGTTGAGAATACTAGCACAATCTTCGCTCTGCTCTTTTACGATATTCTTCTGTACTAAGAAATGAAGGCCAACACGTGCATCATTTTTCCTTTCCGCTTTGTCCATTTATTTATTTTTCCCTGTTTGGAGTTATGTCTCAAGTCTTCCGGAATTAAGCCTGGTTTGAAATAGTGTACAGTTGTGGAAGACAAACGTGAGAGTGGTGTGGTGGTTATCACCCTTGTGATCGTGATAGGAATACTGAGTTCGATTCGCCATTCGTCACCATCAAAAGTTATCACATATCTTCACGTGTTCGTACACGGGAGAAACATATACATGTTCTTTTCGTTATTCTTTCTCTAACGTTCATAAAAATTTTCTTTTACTTGAACTGGAAGAAGATTTGAACATACCTGATGAGATCCATAACATTTCTTCACCTCCTTTTTAAGATGCAGTCCATTTGTAACGCCAGTGGATCTCGGTGACTTGCAAATTCGAGTGAGTCTCCATTTGAACGCCCTTGCCTTGCCGCTACCTGACTCTCATTAGCACTTTGAGTTTTCATTTCCTCTCCGGCACGGAGCCACTTCTCGCGTCTGATCGTTAGCATTTGCTTCGGATTTTAACCCGGAGCACTATCAACACTTAACCACTACTTACTTATCCACTGATGCAACCATCGACTCCAGTTCACAAGCATTTAATTGTATTTGAAATGAATAGTTCATGAAAGAGGAGCTGTTGAGACGGAATAAACTACCGATACTTCTCAATTACTTTTAGTTCACATTCCCCATAATCCTCGTTATCCCTTTAGCTTTATCGATACAATTTATTTAAAAGTATATATTTGCAACCGTTTTGAATAGTTTCAAATGACTTTTCGGATAAGCACGATGCGGTAAAACAAACGCGGTGACTGCTTCTGGTATTGACTGTTACTGATAATTAATACAAACTCCGCTAAACACTTGTATGTTAATATAACATCTACTCACATGAATACATTCCAAAAAGAATAAGGTTACACATATTATACCAACATTATATTCTAGGACAATTCTAATGCAACTCAAGTCTTGATAAAACCACCTTTGAAATGAATTGAGAAAGAAAGAGTTGGAAACTAACAGAATTATTGCAAACGTAGAATACGTTAATATCAATAATTATGAAGAACGTAGAATGCCGCGATTAAATTGTTGCGGCATGGAAATTGCGTAGTCTGGCTATGAATAATTTCCATTTGCCGTGTCTAACTTTAATTTGAGCGCATAGTGAGTCCCAGAGAGGAAAGACAGTCTTTGCAGCGTTCCGTCCCTCGACGTCGTTGGGGGCGCGGTCCAATGAGTCGCCGCCATTGAACATGGCGTATGTCCGTCGGGCAGTCGCTGAAATCGCATTTAAGACTGCGCGCTGCCTTCGGGGTGAAATTCCCATATCTTAACGAAAGTCCTTTGCCCACATCCGCTCTTCAATTACTGGGTCGCAATCTTCCCTCCCGCTGCTGATGTGAATCGTCGCTAAAGGGGTCGAGGGTTTGGGAATGTGTGAGGGATGGTCAAATGGGTGTGGTCCCTCGCTGGTTGACGCTGATGTAAAAGCGACTTTGTGAGAGGAGAGTGCGCGAAAATAGTTTAGCGTGGATGTAGGGGGAGTTTTCGGAACTGGTGGCAGCGGTACGTTGGAAATAGTGTTGGAAGCGAACGCGAAACTAGTGGAGATGGTGGAGGAAAGAGAGGATAGGTGGAGGAGAAATGCAGGGGAAGGAGAGGAACAGCGCCGGCGCTGCCATGTACTCAACTATTTAGCATGTAATACTGCGGCCGACAGCGTAGGAACCACCGGGGACTCGTCGGCCGGTATTACATTTACATAACTTAGCCTCTCTCTCTCTCTAGCCGCCTCTCTCGTTGTGCGTGTGTGTGTGTTGGTGTGCTCGGTACTGTGGTCGCGAGTCGGTCCTTCTTTATACGCTGTGCCATCTGTCTCGTTTGCCGTCTCACTCTTACTCTCGTTGGATGGCGGGCGCTGGATGGAAGCTAGTCTGTAGCGAAAGGTTCGGGGTGATGTCTCCGCTGCTGGTGAGTGGAACGACGAAGATATTGTGAAAGAAAAGCTTAATATTTTGATGCTGGAGAGAAACATGAATGGGGAAGGGAAAATAAAGGGTTGTTGGCCGAGGTCGGGCGAAGGGGGGAAATGATCGAGCGGGATGAAAAATTTGAATTTTTGAGGGGATATGAGATCTGGAGAAGTACAAAACTATGAAATATTACAGTGAATGTGGATGACGCATCATGTGATGGGGTAGGAATATCAAAAGAACCTATCTGAGAATTGATTTAGAGAGAAACATGTGGCCTTTAGAGCTGTCTAAAACATCTCAAATTGTAATGATAAGAAATATTCTTTGTAAAAAAAACATTTTCCCAGTTCATTTCCTATCGACATAAATATTTTGTAAGATGTCTGAAAATTTTGAGTTTAATTAAGTTTACGAGGATTAAGATTGTTTATTTTTTTGTATCACATCCGAAAATTTCAGCTCTGATATTTTTCTGTTGTATTCCTAGAAGACTCTTTTCTTGCGTGATATTCATACAAAATACTTTGCAAAGATATGATTGTATCATTGATTGAATATTTCCCATCGTGCTTAGGATCGCGTATAATATGGCTTCTCTTGGATACAAATATTCATTGATGTATAATAGTAAAACTTATCGATAAGAGTTTAATTAGATAAGAGGAATATTGTTTATGTCGAGCTTATTTCTCCACATATACATTATATTTCTATGAAACATTTTGTGTTGGGGTTGACGTACATTCTTTGAAAATAAATAAAATCACCCAAAACGTGTCCAAAATAATTAATTTAAAGCGTGAAAATATTTCGTAGAATAAGTGAGTCCTAAATCCATGCAAAACACCGGTCGTATACTTTTTTTTCATTTTTACGACCCTTGCATCTATAACTGTGTGCAAAGCAAGGTTCTCATCATGTTCCTATTTATTTCTCGTTTTGTCTTTCTCTGCGCAACTTGGTCGTCTTTTTGGCGCTACTAGTCCCTCCCATGCGCTTATCTACTTTCATAGTAATTTCTTACTATATCCTATTTTTCGTGTATATTCCTGAAATAATTCAAATTTCCTTTCTGTCTTTATTGGTGTCCATAATTTTTCTATGTATATTATATCTATATTATATCGGCCGTATACTATGGCGCTGCATGACAGCGCGTTTTAATCCACGCGTGTGAGCACGATGAAGGAGCCTAGATCCGAGCCTTGCGGGCCTCCTTGAACGCTCGACTCTTGGGAGCGCGCCCGCATGCTGCGAGTGCAAGGTGCGAGCGAGAGGGGAGGGATATGAGGAGGAGGAGGAGAACAAGAAGAAGAAGAAGAAGAAGAAGGAGGAGGAGGAGGAGGAGGAGGAGAAGAAGAACGGGAGCAAACGGGTGGGAGAGAGCGGTGTACGCGAATCGATAGGGAACCTCCCTGGCCCGGCGCCTTGCAGCGACCACCTCTCCCGCCCTCTTTCTACTCTCATCCCACTTCACCGCCAGTGGAAATTTTGGCTCTAACGCTACCACAGCCGAGCGAAACCTGCAAAGAGAAGATGTTTCGCTTTGAAATACACGGCGCGAGTTTGGTACTAACTCGAAATTTGAACCACGCAGTGGTGGAGTTTTGTTTTATTTGAGGAGGAGCGTGTTGGATGCTCTATCTTATTACAACAAAGATGTTGCGCTCATTGGTACAGTTTTCTTATGAATTGGGACTATCACAAAATATTAATGTTTTGAACCTCAGATGACTAGACGTTCGTAATGTTTACGATTACTTTGGATGAATTTATTAATGCATTTTTATTCGCGATCGTTTCCACCACTATTTCCTCTATACATTTCCAATGTACCGCTGCCACTAGTTATTAAATAGTGCTAACTGATTGACACTTTGTAAGAGGGAGGTAAGGGTCCAACAGTGTTGCCCTGAGACAATAGATCTTAAACTAGAGCATAGTTCGGGTCGGAAGACAAGGACTCGCTGTTTGCTTGCTACGATGGATCTCTGGGAAGTCACATCACGTTTTTCACGGTATCACTATTCTTGCTTGTAATTATTGGGAAGTTCTATTCACCGTCATGTCATAATTTGAACAAAGGTGTATTGTATAGTTTTTTCCGATAAAAATGCAAAAAGACTACAGTAGTCATAATTATTACGGAGACCTTTTCTTCACCGACGTTCCAAGTACACCCGGTCATCTACAGTGAAAATGATTAACAAGTCGTATATCTCTAAACTGTGTAAAATTTTTCAAGTAATTTCGAAGTCTAAGCCTGTAGATTTTGTGTTAAGTTGGAAATTGGATTTTCACGCATCCATCGCTTAAGACCCGAATCCACGGGATGAAACGGAAACACATTCATTTCAGCGCCAAACATATTCCGAGCTGGAATAATGTCGGATAACTTTAATCACATGAAACATGGTCCATGGCATGTATGTCCTCTCATTTTTATGTAGAATGGAAATTTTTTTTCGCCATGCACGACGATTGGTGGCGCTTGGTTCGTTAGGCAACGTGATCATGGAATCATTCTCGTCGTCGTCCCTCATTAAGTTGGATGTTAGTTATTGCCTGTGTGATATTTTCATTTCCGCTGCCGTCCTGTTCGCTCCGCCCTGATGAAATGGGTGGGAGCACGTGATTACATGCGTTGTGTTGTGTGGCGGACGAAGGGAGTGCAGTCGGGTCGCGGCGGGAGTCAAGTTGCGAAGGGAGGAGTTGTTGCTATGATGAGAATATGGCGTATTGGCTACAGTTTGGATGGTGTGAAAGAGGTAGAGGGATTGGATGCAGCGGAGCGGAAATTGGAGCTTGATACCAGTATTTTGTTGATCATTAGGTGTAGAGAGCGACTGAGACAAGAAGTGCATAGTATTGTAAAACAGAAAAAGAACGTGGTATTAAAGTGATCAGAATTTTGCATGAAATAAAGTGATGAATCAGTATGATAACAGAGAAATGCCATAGCTAGTGTTGTGGTGTATGGAGTTGATTGTTTCGGTATTTTTTTGTGGGGGAGAATCGAATCGCGTATACTTTCATTGAACTAAGTGTTGTTCACATACATTCTTTACATTCAAAATTCGAATAAAATACCCAATATCTCGTAATGTGTTATTTTCTTTGCGCATTTACTAACAAAGCATCGTAAAGATATTGAAATTTAGAGACCCACACCAAAGTGATTTTTCTATTGCGTATGCGAAATTATCGTGGCGTGGGGGTAATATGGAGGCGTAAAGGTCAGTAAATTATATAATGGCTGTATTTGGCTTCAGAGCGAAATGATATACTTTGAAAACGTTTCAAATTTTTTCAATTATTTGAATTTCAGTACTTGACGTTGGAAAAAAATGAATCTTGAATTAACCGGAAAGGGAAACACAAAGTATGAAAAAAGATCATTCGTCTGCAAAATAATGCCACATGAGTAAACGCTGTATTTAAAATGACTGTGAGAAAATGTATGTTTAAATAAATGAATTGGGAAATTAGCTCGCATGTTTAATCAAGTTGTTAGTATATACAGCATTTAAAATATTGAATCACATTGTTTTAATTATTGCAATTATTTACTGTCTCATAGACAATATTTTACAATTTTCCTTTATTTCTTCGTCCAAAATACATTTTAGCAAAATATTTCGAATTATGTTCTTTTGAATTTTGAGTTATAATTCGTACACGAAAACGGTATTGTAATTTGTTACGCAGTAGATTTTTTAAATTTTAAAACAAACTCTTCTTTAATTCCATTTTTAAAATAAAAGAAACACTCATCTGGATCCATACCGAATGAGGCAACGAACACAGGACCCTTCTGCTAGAAACGAGCATTTTCCACAAGCTGCTTGCCGCCGCGCCGGGGGATCCCTCTGCTGTCATATATCCAACTGCGGTGGTGGAGCCATCTATTATGAATAGAGCTCATTACTCGCAGTCGGTGCATTGCGGAGAGATGGGGTAGGAGGGAGGCGCGGCGGAACGAGTGTGGCCGGGAGTCGAAGCTTGACGTTTTGTGACACCACTTGCTCTTGTGACGTATGTTAATGATAATTCATTTACAAGCTGCGCATGGTACAATGTCTGATGGTAACGAATGCAAGTGGAGACTTGCTGTAACCATACTTAGTGGAATAAATATATGAATAAAAATTGTGTAGTACTGTAGTTAGTATCCTATTAAAAATTCATACAATTTATTTTAGAAGTTTATTTTAAAAATTTAAAGTTGCCCCCAGAAGTATATAATATTCTATAAAATTTCAGTCACAATTTTTGAGAAGGCTTCTATTTAAAAAAAATGTATTCCTTGAACAAAAAGCTAAAAACCGTATGTAATTAATTAATTTCATCAATTCATTGTATCAAATAATTTTATCATATTATATGGAAGAAGGTTAAATTTTATAGTGAAGTACTTTGATGTACTGAATGGTCAGAAGAGCTGATCTTGTGGTTAACCCGGGATCTCCTGCTTTGTGCGTTGGCGCGCTCCACTACGCTATCTCGTCCACAGCCATTGAACTTCCATTAACCCACAGCCCTTAGCGCACAAAGCTGGAGATCCCGGTCTTGGCTTCCATTTTCATTTCAACATCACTAATATTTTACCTCATGATGTAGTTAACCGCTATGTATAAGATTATTTGTGGCAACGCATTTCTTTGTAGTTTGTCACTTTCTCTCTGGACTTATCCTTTTCCCGTTCCTTCGCCTTCATACAAAAGTCCGCTACTTAAAACGTCGTCCTAATTCAGGAAAAGTTAGAACGAGAGTTTACGACGTGTTGCTAATGTACGTCAGTTCTACTCTGAGGATATTCAACATGCAATTTGAAGAAAGAAATGAAGACAAAATTGTTTGAACAGGACATACTATTTGTGAGTTAAGCTTTGAAACATTGAAAATGAAATTGCGTTCAAAGAATTCATTTCTTTATAAAATAATGAATTAATGTGTATGTCATATGACAAACCTCATCACTAAATCTTTGAAACGTAACTTTCTTCGTTCATCCATAATCAGAATATAATTTCAAAATGCAAACAGATTATGAAGTGACGAAGAAAATAATAAAGAAAGAGAACTATGAGAAACGCAAATGAAATGTGTTCGTGACACCAACTCGTGTTTTTTTCTGGGAGAGGAAATGAATTGCGACCAATATGGAGATTGTATCACTCAGTGTGTATTCTGTTTTTTGTGTGGGATCAACGCCGTTGAACGATCCGGCGGTCTCTTTTGCCCTTTTTTTGTCATTTTCCTTCCCACCTTTGTTGCAGCACTTTTGTACAGTCCCTTCTCTTCTTGGCGGAATCCTAAATTAGCTGAGGACACACATTGTTGTCAACCGATTTACAATATTTTACTTCCTGCATTTGAATATGAATGCAAGGATAGCAGATCGTTGACCGTTGATTTTGTCATCATGTTATAAGGCGCATACATTTTAGGGCACAAATTTTGGGTATCATGTTTTAAGTAAATGAGACAAAGAATTATAATGCTATGATTTCGTTATTTGAGCGAAGTAAGCTTGGTAAATGCTCTAATAATGTCGAAAAAATTTATCTTTCCTTATTTTTGAGACTTTGAGACAAGAATATTCCGATGCATCTCTGTACTATTCAGTTATTTATAATGAAAGTCTGGTTGTTGAGGACATATCATAAACAAAACAATTATTTCATACTACCAAGGTTTGAAATCTTATACTTCCTTTTTCAGTGCTGTATAAACTATTCGATACTTAGGAACACTTCATTATATTTGATACTAACACATTAACACACATACATTACTTTAGTCATGGCACCTTCTCATTAACCCAACACCCCTGGAGTGTTCAATGGAGTGTTCCTTAGTGTGGAATAGTTTATATAACCCTGAAGAAGGAATTGTAATATTCTAAAACGTTGGCGGTATAAAATAATAAACTTATTTATTACCTATCCTCAACAATCAATCATTCATCATTTCAAAATGCAATATTTTACATTTAAAATGAAAATTTCACATTTCCGCAGGAATATATCGAAAATATTTTTCATAACAAAGACATTTCAACGTATGACTTTTGGAAACTAGCGAAGTTTATGAACGTTGATCTGTATCAGAAAATAGTTTGTCGCTCTTTGTCAAGCACAGTTTCAAAATGGCTGCTTTGAAGTGCACCATTGTGATATTAACAGTACTGCACCGCGCCGGAGATAAAAACTGAGCTTGAGCTGCGATAGATGGTGGCAGCGATGGTGGTTCATTGTTCTACTGGTGGATGCGCGTCGTAAACGTTTTATAGGCCATCTGTGCAACCGCTGCAATGCTCGGTGTTCTGTCTCATCCCCCCAGGACACACCACTTAACTGCGCGCGCTCGCAATCCTGCACTTTTCCGATGCGTCCAGAAATGTCTGCAGCGGGCCTAATAGAGTAAGCGGTCTGCAACAGGAGGCGCTCGCTACACTGGCTTACGCTCAGCTTTCATCGAATTTTAGGATAATTAAATGGCAGTGCTAGGAAAGTTCGCTTTGTAGCATATCTCTACGTAGTGTGTTCTCGATATCAAAATAGTCGAACGTTCCTTTGTAGCATTTACGCGAGGTAGATTTTGGGCAAAATTCCTCTCATCCATTCTCAGTTTCTAATTAATAATTTTTTATTACACTTCGTGTATCATGCGGACAAATATTAATAATTTCATGACCATATCCATGGTCCTGCTTACATATTTACAAGAAAACGAAGTATAAAATTTTGACTGAGATAATCTTCTGATGGTAATATTTTTAAAATTGTGATTTATATTATGTTTAGAACATTTTAAAATGAGTTGTTTAACTTGGAAGCAGAAAAGAACTTACTAGTCACCTTATGAATCACGATGGAAACCAATTATGATATTCTTGACGTACTTAAACTGCTGCTTGCAAAAATTAATATTCAAATGCAAAAATTATACAAATGTTGAACTTGGAAATATAGCTTCTCTTGTTCCAGAAAATATATACAATTACACATTTTCTTATGAAATATTGTAACCACAATTAATGGTGGTCATAGTGTGACTTAAAGAAAGTCGAAACAATGTTTCTTATACGTTCTGAATATCAGCTAATTATGTGTGCTAGAGAATCTTGGTCTAAATAAAATTGATGACATAATATTCATTTCTCCTTTCGCTTCTGTTAATGGAAATATTAATAAAATCACACAATTAAGAGTTTAAGTTTTAAATTAATTAAGCTGTCACATACATTCATCTTACAATTTGTTCCTTAGCTTTACTCGTCTCCCTCCCGTTCGAAATCATCCATTCCAGCCTCTCCTCACCTGTGCCTACATCAGTTACGCAAGAACCCGCGTTCTGATCGCTGGCGGTCAATACACGGTCCCCATCTATCCCCTCCACTCTTTAACCCCCACCACTCTGCCACGTCCAATCTCGCGGAGCGTGCTTCCAAAGTAATTCTCCAACTTGAACCATGTTTTATGCACTCAAAAGTCGAATGATGCTTGTCCAAAATCCTCATTCTCATATCGACATTTTTTATACTCTGCATGTAAGTTATAAATCTGTTGTAACTACGATCTAGTTCATTATATGCGTAACACGGTATGTAAATATATATATATATATATATATATATATATATATATATATATATATATATATATATATATATATATATATATATATATAT
>NNCF01126301.1:376938-408591 GCA_002313205.1 Laupala kohalensis
AGACCTATGGCTTTGCTGTACCGATGAATGCATTTTCATGAAAGGTTAGGCCATCTCCCGTTTACTCTCTGACAACTTAACGTCCCACTTCTCTTTCTTTTCCTTTTGAGCATTTCGCCATATGTTACCTTTTCTCGGGATTTTTGTTCCATGTCTTATTTCTCTCTTCCATGTTTCTCGTGCGTTACTTTTTTTTCCCTTCTCCCCTCCCCCCCTTTTTTTTGTAGTCGTCGTCTTAATGTCAGATATGCAACCACGCTGTTATTTCATTCAAAAAGGAAATAATTATTCTCACATTACACGTCTTCACAGCAGAGTTGGAATCATATAGAATATTTGTTTCGAAATGTTTAAATTTTGAGAGTGCTAACTTGGAAGTCAAATGTAAATTTCCGTCTTTTTAAAACTATACATAGGACAGGTTCATTTGTCTTAGATTTTTGAAAAACATATCGTGTATTTCAAATGTTATTCTGTGAAAACGGATGGGACGCAGACTGGTTGGGCGTTCACGAGAAAACAAGCTGTTACTTGTGCTGCGTGCCTCTTGCTCTCTTTTGATTCGTGATGTAGTCTGCTTTCCTGACTCGCCGTTACTCATTTCTTCGTATTCCAAATACCGTGAAGCAATGTCCTTATTGGTCCTTATTTCTCCTTTTGATATTTCGATTATCGTTTAGCTTCGTCATACATATATATCAACATGGTCTGTATCACCGCAGTCCTCACCATTACCGCTCGTGAGTTCATTTCGTCCCGCCGAAGACATATAAAGTGGTTACCTTCTGCGAGGACTAGGCGACGCTGGCGCAGTCTGGTAGACAGGGAGAGAGCGTTCGAACTTTCTTTGCCGCAAGTTTTACGAATCGGAATAAAAAATCGCAGCCATATCTCTGCGTCCACAAAGAGAGAGAAACTAGCTGGAGTTCCTCTGTTTGGCGGATGGATGCGATGAAGGAAAGAGAGAAAGAAACACCGTGTAGCCACTCTTTTCTATTCCTTCCTTGCAGCAACGCCCCTTTGCTTGTGTGGCTGCAGACGTGCAGTTTCCGTATGAAGCAGTTATTTATGAAAAAGTTTTATTGGAAAGTGCCGCGTCCGATTTTTTAGCTGCGCGCCAAAAAAGGGAAAAAGCGATTTAGGTCGCGCCATTTACTTTTTTCGAGGGACGGCGCTGTCGGGTTCCGATGTGTGGTGGTGCAAAGGTGTTGTTTTGAATGTTTTCCATTCCTGTTATTTGGTCGTTCACTTACACTACATTTCGTTTTGGGTTTGAAATAAAATATCATTTTATGTGAATAAGACTGTTAACTTACGAGTACACGATAATAAAAGATACTTTGGCTAAAACAATGTGGGGTTGGTTTGCTTTTTTTCGTAGTTTTCATCGTTTCATTTCAAACAATAGATTTGCGTTACCATTATTTTTCATTGACGGAAGTTCGGGAGTTTCCTTTTTTTTTTTAAACCAGCGTAGTTTATACCGAACGAGTTAAAATGAATTTCTTTCACAAAGCGCTCAGTTAAAATTACGCTACGCTGGTCTTTTATCAATTATTTGCGTGACAAGGCAATTTTGCCTGAGCGCTTGGTGCGGCTCTAACGCAATCCAACTTGTTCGCTTAAAAGTTGCGACGCGGAAACACCACTTGGTGACGTCACGACTTCTCTACAACTTTACCGCACAGTTCGTTTATAGCGGGATCAATTTAATTGTACTTTCTTCGAATAACTTTGTCTTTTCTGTTCGCGAATTTGTGTTAGGTAATTTTATATATGATCATTTGGTTTTCTAAATTTATTTACGTCTTTAACTGCAGATACGTAACTATCGTAATTTGTGGAAGAAATTAATAAACGCAAACATTGCTTCCTGAAACAATATTCATGTTATCGCTGAAATGTACATATATCTCCTTATGATGTGTCATAAGGACCAACTTTTATATACCATTGTCTATATATAAATGTCAAGTTTTGAAGAACATATACGAACTTCTAGAAGAAGAACAATATATACACAAAATTTGTAGAGCTTGAGAGAAAAAAATCCACCGGCAAGAAAAAAACAAAGAAGAAAAGAAAGAATAATAAAAACTTGCAATGTAACGATCCTACACGAATTATTTAAGGAAGAGGTACATGATGCAAATTCAAAATGGAATGATTTAATCTTACAAAAAAGAAACAGTAGCAGAAGATAAAGAGAAATAAACTATTATTATGATTCCGCAAATAATATTTTTACATAATATTAGAAATAATTTGCTTGGAATATGGATAATCATCATCTAGTATTTGAAAATTATAGAAAATCTCATTTTTACGTAACCAAAACTATTAGGTTTCCAGTATCTAAGTTTTCTCCTAAAATGTATAAAAACGATCATTATATATTTTACACCGAAGACAAATACAAATTTCATGGTTTGCCGTAAATAACGAATGATTCTGAGTGAAAAAATAAAGAAAAGAAATTAGTTCAATAATACTGTTTTTTTGTTTTTGTTTGATGAATGTAACATGAGAGTGTAATGTTTTCAAATAAAAGATAGGAGTACAGAACGCATCAGAAGTGCGTGTGGAAAAGAAATTTTCGCGCTCGAAATACTGTGGAAAGAGTAACACTTAATAAACTGATGAGGTATGTTCCATTGTAGCTCTGCAAATACTAAGCAAGCATGAGCTAGTGATGTTTGAAAGGGGAGAAGGAATTAGCTGAAGAGCACAGAGAGGCAGCATGGAACGAAATGTGTTACGTGCTGCGTCAAAATACATGCTTCAGTGCTATCCCTTTAGCACTCTCATGTCTCTCTTGTTGGGAAAATCCGCTTCTCAAATATCATTCCCTTGTTCCAACAGTTCATTTTCTACGTTATCATACTCGAATATCCCCCACGTTTTATGTATAAAAATTGTTGTCGTTCATATGTTTTCTTGTTCACATTTTTTACGCGTGTCTTTTTATTGTTGTCGAAATCAGTTTCGTTTGCCCTTTGATCTCATACAAAAATAATGTTCTTTTAACTTTTTTCAACGTGTAATAGAAGTGTCTACAGTCAAATATTTTTTGGACTGTAAATCATCTTCGAAGTATTTTGCAATTTATTTTTTTCTCAGATTTCATTTTCCTCTGTTATAACACACCATTACCTTTTTTCCCTTACGTAAACAAGTTCTATTCGGTTTTCGATCGAATTTCTTCATCTTCCGACTCCACCTTATCCTCTTTGTCTGCGAGTGCTAGAGCACAACCTCTCACGCCGATTTTAATACGGAATGACTTTTAAAATTTCAATTACGACGCCATCCATAAATATGCATGGGGAAGCGCGTAGAAGGTGCTGGAGGGGAATCCTCCACTCGGGGATTAAGCTCCCCCTCCCCCAACCCATTTTCTGTCTGTTCCCTTAAAACGCGCGGGGCGAAGTCCTTCGGGCCGGAGCAACTCCAAGACCCCGTCGTAACGGCGAGTCGGGGCCACTGCGATGCGCACGGCATGAGGATTAAAAGCACCGACCGGTGTCTGTAGAAATTGCTTCGGATGGGGAAACGAGTAACTTCCACTGCCTTTTCGGAGGCGCCAGTGTGTCCCTCTTTTCTCGAGAGAGAAAAGGTCTTAGCCATGAGGATTTCTGGGTCTTAATTCGCGCTTGACAAAATAATCGGTCACATAAAAGCTTACCTCTTGCATTAATATACCTCGTTTTATGCTAAGCCTTTGTAAATGGCATTATTTACGTAATCCAAGATTTACGATGTTGAGATGCCAGGCGTCTTGGAATATCGCTACTGTTGCTGGTGGTAATAAAATACGCACAATAAAATACCTTTCTGCTTGCGTCTAACATATATGGAGGTGTCACTTGAACAGTTAATGAAGTCAGAGCTTGACATCAGAGGACATTTTTCAACGTTAGTTTGTTCTAATCAATAATCCCGAAGTTGTCATTGGGCTTTGCTATATAACACTAAATTCAGTGACATGACAAATTGTTGGCACCTGTTAAATGTTTTTCGTATGTTTACACTATTTACAATACTTGATGAGGTAAAACAAAATTAAAAAAAAATACTTGACGCATATTGGGACAGAGTTCTTCATTGGTGACATGATCCCAATATCACTTCTCGCAAAATATTAATTTCAGGTCTTGAACATTTTCTAAACATCCTTGAAATTCGTATTTATTGTGAATTGGACTGTAACAAATGAGACTCATTGTGAATGTAAGAAATGAGAAACTAGTTTTCAGAGGAAATCAGTGGACTTTGAAAAGAAATCTAACTTGAGAAGCATGTTTGCTCGAAATATCGTTTCGTCATCCAACGTTCTTGAAAAATTGTAACTCCCCTCCAGAAATGGCATAGTGAAAAGATGATTTAAATATCACGAGCAGGTAGATTTTTGTCTCATTGATCGAGGGGAAAATGCCCATTAATTCGAACGTCTGTACTTCTAAGAACCCTAACGTGACTGTTATCATCGGGTTTTATGGCATGAACTTCCCTCGAATAACTCTTACATGTATAATTTTTTTTTTGAAAATGTAGATCACTAATAAGTCAAATTATAAGAAAGACGCATTAGACAGAAAAATATTTATAATACATTTTCATTATTTGAATTAACGCTCTTTTTAATAAATTTAATAAATTTATTGTGAAAAAAACATTTACAAACTGCGTATGACCACGTGGAGGACAATAAACTAATTTACTTTCCGGAAGCAAGTAAGGGACCATCCCATCAATTCCGATCAAGGACCCTAAGGCAGAGGCGGATTCAAAAATTTCAGCAAATATTTTTAGATAAGATAAAAAGTTAGCTGCGAGTTATAATACTAATAGAATGTCAATGTGTTTGTAATTCAACGCAAAAAGTTTACATGTACAAATTATTATCGAACTATAGATTATTCTGAGTATAGTGTTTAAGAATTGAAATAACGCTAAATTCATGATTTATTATTACAATAAACATGCCCCTAGACAAAGCCTAGAGAACCTGTATAAGAAATCCGCCTCTACCCGAAGGAAAACCGGAGAAAAACCCCGGTCAGGATGGGCCTACAGAATTAATGTACACAACCGTGCCAAAGTTGAGTGCACATAAAACTGAATTAATATGAATCATGACACAACACAATCATGCAAGAAACATTTTTTTGAATTTTTATAAGTTATTTTTAAAGTACTACAGCAATGGCGTGATAAAGTACAAGACGGATTTATCTTTTATTAAAATCAATACATTCTTTTACATTGGAGAAGCACTGGCGCAGGTGGTGGTTTTTAACTGCGGGTTTGAAGAGATTCAATTTCATAGTATCTTTTATATTCTTGGGCAGGGAATATATTTTAATTTAATAAATAATTTTAAATTTGATTTATAAATCAATTGCAATTGAAATATCCTTTTCGTTGCTTGCAGCCACCAAAAAGTACTAAGCAAATATTTATTATAATAAAGTGAATTTAAAATCTGTCATATTTTTATTAAAATTGTCTAAAATCTCGGAGACAAGAATGCCGAAACAAAGTGGATAGTATTCAGCAAATTAACTCGTTCCATGGCTACTCTATTTTGGATAGGGAATGTTAGTGACTCGAATTGGTTAATACTGATATCTGCGTTGTAGTATTGTCAGATCGAAAATTTGAAATTCGGATTTATCCTGTCATTTTTTGAATATTCGGTAATGACTCTGTGCGGTGTAGTTGACGTAAGGCGATGACTTAGATACACGAAGGATTAAAAAAAAAAATTATTTTAGGGGAAATACCTATTCAAGGCTGCAATACATAGAACTTGACTTTCTCATAGAATTAGAAACAAAGATAAAATGATTTTTAATGCTTTTCTTCCTAATTCTCTTTACAATTCAGAATGTGCTAAACCACCATAATGTATTTCCTTGGCTGCCATACTTTTCAAAATCTTTATAGCTCCCCCGCGCACACCCCGTGGTGACGAGTACGATACATAGAAAGTTCATTTAGGAGTATCTAGCTCTAGAAGTTTTTTCGCATTCCGAAATAGTTATCTCACTCGCTGCCACTCAGTGTATGAGAGAAATTTCACACCCCAGTTCCGTATCACTTGGACAATACTCGGGTTCCAATATTCTCTCTTTTCCTCATTGTGTATCTATCTATCTATCTTCTTTCTTTTTTGGTGGACGTGGAAGGAGCAAGCTCCTCACCTGTGGCCGTACGACACCAGGATTCCCCCCCCCCCCNTCTCTTCTTTTATTACTTTTTTGACAAGCATTATTAATGTTATTATTTCTTAAAGTTTATTGTGAATTTTTTTCTTTACCTATTAACCTGTACTATTCATTCGGTGCATAAGCTCCTGTTGCTTCCATTAATTGCATAAACCTTCTTCTCTCTTCATTTCCGTATTCACAATCCAATAGGTTACACGTCTAGTAGATGGCAACGAAATTAATTAGAAATAAAGAGCCGGAATATAAAAGGATACTATTATTTTCGTGCAGTAATCAATGGTATTCTTCCCTTTCTTGCTGAGTGCTTAGCGCCAACAGCTGTCTGTGGCAGCTGCTAATGCGCCTCGTTCTGTGTTGCACTCTCTTGCCTGTTGAATGCACTGCCAGCGCTTGTCGCTGCCGCTGCCTTTTGGCACGGACGCGCCAATGAACAAACGGGCGACGCCGTTAGACGAATCTATGTTTGTGCGAACGTGGCGCAAATGAAGGACATGACGACGTGAATAGAGAAACCTTAATGGTTGCGATATGAGGACGAAACGAAGGGACAGAAAAATCCCAGAAGAAAGTAGTAAAGGATTTTGAAGTGTTTAAGTTCACATTTGCAAAAATTGTAATTTTGAAAGTTAAAAAATAGAAAAATTTCTTTAATATTTCTTGGATTTACCTGTTCTCAAGTATTTGTTTTGACTCCTCATTATCCAAAACCTCACTTTCCAAAAACATTTCCCTCTGTAAACGAGGTTTCCGTGCGATGCAACCCGAACAATTTGATATTCGGCACACAATATATAAGAGGCACAAAATAATTAATATGACATATAAATAAATAAATAATATGTAAACATGGTCTATGGTCAGGTGAAAATTGCGACGGACTGCGACTTGAACCCAGGACTATCTGCTATGACCGCCGGTGCGCTACCACTGAACAATCTGCTTCGACTCCCAAACATCTACTTAATCTTAAAAGTAATATGTAGGTTTATTTTGACTTTGTAAGTTTGTGTTTTTTCTTTCTAAGATATTTTACGTGATTTTTAGGTGATATTATCTAAATATGACAAAACAGTAAACGATATTTGATAGTACTTATTTAAATGTATGAGTGAAATGTTGTACCCATTATCAATATGCAGCTCATCGAAAGCAACTGCGGCACGCTGTATTTAATCAGCGCAAGCAATTAGATACTCAAATAGAAACGAGTCCACTACTCCACACATTTATCGCCGGAGACTTGGTGAAAGGATTTACCTTCCCTCGCGTTGGGGATTTTTTTCTTTCATTTCTCGTTCTCCATCTTTCTCTTGTGTTCACGCAGCTTTTCGTCTTCACCGGTCTCGTTTTCGCAATATCCTCCCCTTTCTCGTACTTGTCTCAGCTCTCACAGTTGAACATACGTTCTCTTCCCCTATCTAGACTCCCCCTCTTTATCATGACTCTTTTTCTCCCCTCCATCCGAATCCTTATTGCGTCGCAAGATGAGGAAAAAAGCCCCTATTCTTTCTGCAGCTCGTTCTAATTCAGGGGTCTAGAGCAATGGTGGTATTTCTTTTTTGCAATTTTAATTTCGCTAGCGTTCGGGTTTTTGGTATTAAAACGCTGTTCTCATATCTTCGACTTATAAACTCGCTGACTTTGTATCCTTTATTTCAACGCAATCCTGGACATTGCCCATTTCTATCACTTTGGAATTAGCAAGATGAGTGGGAATTTACAGCGTTCTTCCTAAAAGTAGTTATTTAATGAGTCTGTGTCTTTAATACATGTGCAGGTTATAAATTACATCAGTGTCTCTTAAATCAATGAAATATCAGTTTGCTTATCTCCGAAACATGTAACTCATGATCTTCCTGTTCACAAATATGTGATCAATATGCTGATGTTGTGTAATGTTATTCAATCTTACTTGCAAATCTAAAGCAATTGAATATTCTTTCCCTCTTTGAAATCCGTAGCGTATGTTACCTTTACATAGTCACCACTGGCTACTGCCACCGGTTTCCATGGATACTCGATAATGGAGATAGCTTCGTGTCACTCATAACAACGGAAGGAGACGCCCGATGAAGAGAAAGAAGATTCATATCTTTCTTCTCAAAGTTTTATTTACGCTCATTTTCCTATTCGTCGCCGCAAGGGACATCTTTGAGCTTCTAGTCACTCTCTTTTAACTACGGCTTCTTCAGTGAGAATGAATCTTACTCATTCCTAGTCATGTTTACAATTTCAGACAAATCGTTGTGTATTGTATGCTCTCCCAGATTTTTACATGCAAAACTATCTAGTAGTTTTTTTTATCAAAATTCGTTTTGTGGTATGATTACATGTCATTATTCGAAATTCCTAAAATTTAAAGTAAAGTGTTGTGATGACATATATTTCTAAAATGAAACAAAAAATCGAACTTTATGTCATTAAAGAAATCAAATACATTTTTATGAAGTCTTATTTCATTATAATTATTGACTTGCTCCATCAATGCGATTTAATCTATTAAATATTCAGAAGTACTTGTAATTTTTAAATGTTATCTCGGAAAGAAATTGGGGAAGTATGAAATAATACGAAATCGTCGACACATATTTTAATGGTTTAGAGTACGATACTTCAATTGTCAAACTTGCTACGTCCGGTTTCTCAGAAAAAGTACAATAAAATTATGAGAAATTTGCGTATTAGTGTGTATTAGATCAACAAACTTTCATTAGTCTGGACTCAAGAAGTCAACTTACATCGTTTTTAAAGTAGTAGCATTTTTTCTTGATGTAAGTTTTAAATATTGTTTCCTCAAAAAGGAAAAAGTGAAAGATGAAGTAATAAGGAATTGACACTTTAAAGATTTAAGGTACGACACTGCACTTGTGTGATGACCTCCTTCCGGTTAGGCAGAAGAGGAAATATTTTAGGAGACATTTGCGTATTATTATATATGATGATTATATTCGGATCACATATAATGCACGTACTCATTTTTATGTCTAATAATATCCCATCTTCTTCACACCAGTCTCAAAGTTTCATTTTTTTTCTTTTTTCTTTTTTTTCCTACTTCGCTCATATTACTCCGGTTGCTTCACTTTATGTCTCGTGTTACTTACTCCCCTTTGCGACTCCATATGCACGCGTGCACATCCTCTCAATTCATCTTTGAGATGCGTCTGTCTATTCGCTCTGTCTTCCGTTGCTTCATTCGGTGCGCGTTTCAAAGGAATAGCTGCTTCCCTGCTTTTGCCTGCGCCGCTTGCTGTATATATGCTGTATTTGCACAAGAAGTGGAATCTTTCCGAGAGACTCGAGTGAATCGGGTTCTTTGCTCCGACGTTGACCTTTGAGTTGCATTATCTGCTCGCTCTGGTTGTCCTCTCGTAGGTTACACCTTTCTTTTCCGTGTAGGAATAGGAATTTTTGGAATTTTTGTTTAATTGTCTTATATGTCACCTAATGATCATAAATGAGGAACCACGTGGATGAATGGAAAAGATGATGCATCCTTCGTCTGCTTGTTCCGGTACGATAATGGGGCGTAGTTGATACTCGGGAGAGTTACGAATCTCACGTTGTTATTGTCAGAACTAAACGACTGACAAAGAAATCGACAGATTTGTTCTTCGAGAGCTCTCAGCTTGTCGTCGTAGTCAGCCAAGCTCCTCCCATGCCCGCGTCATAACTCACGATAGTCGTCTGAAGCACCACCGTCCTTCTGCATTCTGTCACACCCCGTCCACTGTCATACCTCGATGTACAAATCGTCACCCTACATCAGGGTTTTGTATCATAATCATCTGTGAAGAATTACACAAATGAATAGCATTATTGATAACATTGTTATTGTTGTATTTGTAAATGGGAAATGTAGCGTGCTATTGAAGTATATCTATGCATATCATGGAGCGAAAGGAATGGGTCATTGTTAGTAGGTGGGCCGGTTAGATGGGTTTACAAACAACTTGGTCCACGTGGAGGATTTAGTAGAAGTAGTTAGTAATAGTTACTAATACTAGGAGGAGCAGGATAGAGGAAGGGAGGTTTGCTTTTCAGTAGTCACAGTCATATAAAGTGCGACATTAATACGAAAAGCTACAAATTTTCTGGCTCCATCGGGAATTGAACCCGGGATGACTTGGTGATGAACGACAACACATTTTTTTATGTATCATAGCCGTGATAAAGACTTAGTAGAAGTCGGAATGTTGGCAATTTGATGAATGTTGTTCATGATCAAAACTTTAGAATTGCCATTCCCTATTGTATTGCGTGGTGAGGAACTTCTATTGAATATACTCAAGTATATAAAAATAAATTGTAAATAAAAAACAACAACACACATTTGAACTTTTCACACGCAATCTTCGGTCTTTTTAGAAAACATAAAGAAATATTAAAGATTTTCTTCAAAATTAATATTGATAATAATTTGAAACCAAGTTATTCTAATACAGTAATTGAAATGGTACAATTTTGATAAGAATAAATCTATTGAAATCGCACTTTTTGACGAAAACTACTTTTAAATTATGTTTTCCAAATTTGGTGTAAAATTTAAACTTTAAAATTTTGATATAAACAAATCGTGTAAAATCTCACTTTCTGACGAGATTTCTCTTACTCGATCGTAAACTCGCATAACAATAAAATGCCTCATGAAAGAGTGAAATAAGAGAAAAGTGGGTAGGGATCCGAATCGAAGAACTTGTTCGTCCCTCGTAGCGTAAAGAAAGAAAAAAAAACGGAAAAAGGAAACGGCAATGCTGCGAAGACTTTTGCGAAAAGTACCTTGAGGGTTGGAAGAGAACCCCCACACTCTGTGCGTAACCCGATCGCCGCCGCCACCTCGCAGACAAGGCCTTGGACGGATTGTCTTCGTCGTCTCTGTATTTCTCCAGAGAGCTTTCGGATCCGACGATTGTCGAAAGTGGTTCTTTGTGCGGGTGAAGAGAATCTTGTTTCTTTGTTGACGAAGCTGCGCATTTACTACTTTTAGTCTTCGCAGGCGCCTGAACAGCTGCGGCATTGGGTTTGATTGCATTTAGTGTTTAAGGAATTGGAGTACTTTTAGTGTTTGTTCACGACTGCTTCTCTGTTTTGAAACACGAATAATTGTAAACTTTCATTAGTATTGTGTTTTTAAACTCATTTTTCTTTTATTGGAGTCTCTTAAGCGAATATTTTACTAGTGTTTGCTAGTTCTTTCTTGTCGTTATGTAAAACTATTTGTGAACTCAATCTTAGGACTTTTAATAATTCTTATTCGTGTTTTATTCTCTTGATTATATAATTTTTTTTGTTTCAACATCAAATGACTTTCATTAAAAACTTATAACTCTGAATAATTATTCTACGCATATTTTTTGTTACAGTTTTGTATAAAAAATGAACATATTTTTCAGATCTTGATTGTTTTTATCTTTTCGAACTAATAATGTGTTTGACATGAATCTCTTTGATCCTGAGCTATATTAGCTCACCGCACAAAATATTAGTCACTCCCAGGTGACTATTACCATGTAACACTACCTCTCGCCTGGGTAACGTAATATAAAAATACCTAGATTTTTTATTGTGATTTTTGTTTTTAGTGCAAAAAAATGGAATAACAACATAATAAGTTTGCTTTCGCAGCCAGGGAAAGTATTCTTTGAATGTTTGTTATTTTTAACTCTTGAACAGAAATTCAATTATTAAGAAGGTTCTATACCCATACATTTGAAATTAATTAATAGATTTCAAATATTAAGTTAAATTACATTAAAGTCTTAAAATTACTTAAGATCGAGAAACTTTTACTACCTATTATTGAACAAAAATTGAAAAAATATTGTTTAACAATATGATTGTATCTCTAAGATGACAAACATACGTTCGAAAAATAAAAGAAACTATTTTGATATCAATTTTCTCCTCTAGCCTGAACTACCTGTGCTCTTGGTAGGGGTGACTAATATTTTGTCCGGTGAGCTTATTTTCCTTCCAATGAAATCCGTAGTTAATGTTTTAATAACTGTTGGAGTATGATATTGTCAGAGACTCGACTGTTGCGCAACTGCAATGTCCAGCCGAGTGACATTCGCAATTCGGGTCGGCATTTGTAAGACGGGAGGAAGTTGGCGAAGCACAAGGACGGACTATGGCATTCCCGGCGCAAGGAGAGAAATCCGTTGGGAGGCAGTTGACTGCTCGGAAGTTGTCGTGTAGGTTTGACGTCTGCTGCGGTGGTGAACGGCAGCGACGGGGGCACCGACTTAACCATCCTCCTCGTGGCGGCGACAATGTTCCCGTCTGGCGCTGTCCTTTCAGGGAACTTGAAGTGATAAGGAGTTGATGGAGTAGATAAAGCGGAATCTTTGCTCGTAGATACGTAGTCACTCGGGTTCCACAAATATTAGAGATTAAATATCATGTTTATCTCATCGCATCCTCACGATAGTTCTGTCTACAGATAGTTAAATTATAACCCATGGACAAAAAGGTTGGTATGTTCTGGTAATTGAACTAGATCTATGTATCCTTATGTATTTTGAAGCGTTCAATCTGAATCAGAGGCCAGAAATGCTAACAATTTTTTTTTAAATCGCGAAATGCCACATTTAGATGCAGAAAATACGAATTAAAACTCCGGGTGGGGAAGAGGGTGATTGAGCGATTCCGAATTTGGTTTCGGAGAGTTGAACGCGAGTGATAGATTGAGGGGCATTAATACTTAACGAAAAATATTATTGAATCGCAACGTGACTCAATCTCCTCATGGTTTGTGCGGTGAGAACAGACACATCATTTTCTTGTGGCCAAGTGTTACGAAAAAATCTTAAGAATAGACATTAAACAATAAGGAAAAGATTTTAAAAAGTCTCTTTATTGGCTCTGTTGTAGGAAGAGATTAAATAAAAAAGTATGAGTATAAAATAAACTGACTCTCAAAAATAAATACAATACTTCCTTCCACTATCGCAACTTTAAAATATTTATTTTTTATTAAAATAAAATAAATATTATTGTCTTATTTTTTATCTACCACCGAGCACTGCTCAACTTCAGAGTAATGAACTATTATTTTTATTATTATTATTTAAAAAAGAGTATTTTTTATGACATAATTTTTTTGTCCACTAATTTGCAATCCATGTCCGTTTCATTATTATTACTGATAATAAATCTTCAATTAAATTTAAATTCAATATTTTATATCATTATGCGTTATAATGAGGTTAAATCCATTCCGCAGTTACAATATGAGTGATTTAAATGTTTTTATGAAATAAAGAGAATGAGAATAATTAAATTTATTTAGTTTGAAAATTAATTCATATATCTCGTGAGTACATGAAACAGGAATATGGTTCCAGGACGATGTGCTATATATTTCATTTTGAGATATTTTAAATGTACGTTTAATTTATTTTAAGGAATAGTAATTTTCTCATTGAATAGTAACACATTTCAATTATCTTAAATATGATCAGTTACCATATTTACGAAATGTATCTGATAAATTGGCTCTATATTTTAGTTGCTTTATGGAAACTCGTTTAATAAAACTATTACAAATAATATTTAATTTTAAAAATTTTAGTATTTCTTCTATCCAATTTCAACCTTTAATAGCATATGTTTAATATTAAATTTAATATTTGTATTTATAAATTAATATTTTGTTATTGTAATTATTATATATTAAGATGTACATTAAAGAAATTAACTTTTGAATGCAATATGATTATGGTTTCCGTCCAAAATCATTGGTAGTCCAAAATTACGCTCTGCTTAGAGATTAGAGACCATGGAATCCTCGTGTTTGACCGGCTACTCACTGCAGAAGGCGGGTCAGTCGTACCTCGAAATCCTCAAATCTCAGAAGCTTAACCGCAATCTCCTCTGTTGCAGATGGTTACGCGGACGAAGAAGATTTTCGTGGGCGGGCTGTCGGCGCCGACGACTCTGGAGGATGTGAAGAATTACTTCGAACAGTTTGGACCGGTGAGTAGTTTGGTGCTGCTGCGGCTTGTGGCAGAGCTTTTCTGCGGTGGTATGTTCCTGTCCCTGGGTTCCAAAACCTTCCCTAACTAGCAGTTGCCTAACGCTTGAACAACACTCCCCTCTTGCGACGCTCTAACTTGCGCTCGACTCAAGTTCAGAGTCCTCTGGTTTCGCTATGTTCGCAGTCTGAGATTTCTCCCCCAGTCACGTGATGTTCAGTAGATTCCATTTTGTGGTTACGCAATTAATAATTCTTTGAAGAAAAAAAGGAGCAGTTCATAAATTAAGAGAAATCTCATCAAATGATTAAAATGTAGAACAAAATTTTTTTGAGCAGGAAATATATTTATCACCCATCACCTCATACAAAAACCAAATTCTTGACGGTATAAACTTTAAAGCATTAGTAAAATAAAATTTTTAAGATCATGACGTTTCGACCCTTTATGAGCGACATCATAATGTGACTAAAATGTTATACTAAAATATATTACCTTTGTCGTGCCAGTTGCTACTCACCATGGTGCGGCGAAATATATAATAATGTAACATTTTAATCACTTCGTAATGTCCCTCATTTAGGGATGAAATGTGATTTTTTAAGTTTTATTTTACACATGCTTCAATGTTTATACGGGCAAGAATTGTTTTTTTTGTGTGTGTGGTGATGTGTGATAAATAAATTGTCTACTCAAAGAAAGTCGTTCTACATTTTGACCATTAACTACTATTAGATTCCTAACTATTTCAAATCTTGTAAAGCTTATACTAATATTTTATTTAATATTTCCAGTAATGCAAATCTAGTGTCCGTAAAGGTATTTTTTGCTTTCAATTAATCACATACTGAACGTGAGAACATTAAAACAATTTAACAATACGAAATGAGTTGAAAACGTTTTGGCACTATTAATTTAAAATATTTAGTACTATGGTGGACAAATCAGCTGACTTGCAATTACTTATGAAAATTTTCGTGAGAGCATATCCGCAACTTGAATTTCATTTTTCTTTCCAAGGATTATTTTAGCTTCTCATTTACACATAATACTTTTTACATTTTGAAGCTCCATTATTGCACTGTTCTTACGACATCATAATGGCGTTGAACACTTGAAACGTAGGGTTGGCATAGTACATATTTCTTCCGTGTACCCTACACGTGGAGAATATATGTGATAACTTTCGGTCAGGTGAAAATGGAGACCAGCCGGGTCTGGGTGGAAATGGTGTACAGTTGTGGAAGGCGAACTGGTGGTGTAGCGGTTAATACCCTTGCGATCAAAGCAAGGGACCCGGGTTCGAGTCCCGACTGGTAGCCATTTTCACCTGACTCAAAGTTAACATAGGGTTGGCATGTTTGATTACAAGTCTTTCTCTCACCCAGCAGAACAAAGAGGATTGAGTAGAGCTCCATCTGTTTGACCGTTCATGAACCTATGACAGTTCGAATTTTATTTGTACGTAAAGCAAGTAGTTTTAATTTAAAACGAAAAAAGAATGTGCAAAAAAATTACCCTTTAGAAATAAGATGCAGCGATTGATGATCACTGAATTTAGTTATTTTTGGCAAATGTTTGAAGTCATTCCTGCGCATGAATTGTGCGAATGTATAGAATTATAAGTCGGAGAAATATTCTGATAGATGAATTAGTGCATTTCATAACGGGAACAAGAAAGGGAGTTAATATTTTGGTTCATTTATGCTTTAGAAAAATATCGACAAAAATAATGCGAGATGGTTATGATTGTTGATTTACATATATGGAATATGTTTTGCTGAATGGCAGTAGTATCTATATCGTGATGTGTTATTGTGTCTGGATGGAAAGTATTGCGGTATGAAGTATTGGAGTGAGGGGATGAATCGAAGTGATGGGAAAGGGGAGAGAGCTAGGGCTTTGCACTTTGCCGACACTGGCAATCAGCGCTGTGGGAAATTACAGGCTTACTTTACTCGTCTCCGCTACGTCCGTCCGTGCACCCGCCTTGTGGCGCATCCTTCCGTTTACGAACCCTTCACCCTTCGAGTATTGGGTTCTTGCGAGAGCTTGGGACGACGTCTCGCCTCAGTAGTATCCCCTTCTATAACTATATAACAAATGAGGAGATGAAGAAAAAAATTATCCAAGTTTAAGTGATGGAAAAACCAGAGGAGATAGAAATGAGAAATATAGACTTACTAGCTGATTACTCGGCGTTGGCCAATATTTTTTAGAACAATCTTCTTTTACTCAGGAAAAAATAAAATCTATCGATGTTGTAAAATCAAAATACTTTTCCTTACTGCTTTTCACAAACATGTACAGTATCCTAATGTTTCAAATTCATAATAATACAAATTCAATACAAAACTCGACTGTGTACTCTACGCCATCTTGCGAGTGCCGCGCCAGTCGAGTCGAATTATCGCTTCCGAGGCAGGATTTGGCTGCACCATTTCGGTAAAATTCGTGTAAAATTTGTCGGAATTTTACAATATAAAAACGTTTCTTATCTTTGTTAAATGCGCAAAGCAAATTCAAACTTCTATCTTTCTTATCACACATTAAAAAAAATTTAACCTATGTTCAACCTAGACATCTAAACTATATCCTTTCATCATGGTCATAATTTCATCACCATTGCTAAATTTCATCATGATCAGTTCAGTGGTTTAGTCGTGATCAGGTAGCAAACCGACGGACACAGTTTTGCGTTACTCGTTTACATATTAGTATGGATGTGTAGATGGGAAGAAAACCCAGATAGCAAAGAAATATGGAGCGCTACCGTTACCGAAATAAGATCATTTTCTGTAAGGAGAAATACTCGGTTTTAAATTCAAACAGCAACAAAATATATATTATTTATTCTTTGTTACCAACGGTATAGCCAATTCAAAATGGTTACGAATGATTAGTTAATACAAAAGAGAAGTACAAACAAAAAGTAATTAACAAGACAAAAGTTCATAATGCTGCGCTCTCTTGGAACTGACATTGTCTCTTTTGAAACTGACCGGTGCATTACTGGATGTAACTGGCAAATTTCTATTTCAATTTTGTGTTATATCAGTACTTTTTTAATTATTATAAATATTATATTAATAATTATAAATATACGGAAGCATTCTTGAGTCTTTAGAAAAGTGATTCTCGCCAGAACGTATGTTATATTCTATTAGAAAATAAATTTTATGTTTGTTTGTTATCCCATACTTTTTAAATAATATTTACCAAAGTTTGCATTTTAATTAGAATGACAAGATTATTGTAGCTTACGTCTACCGCCTAGAAATTTGATTTTAATTAAATCTAAACTAAACTATATCCTTGCATATTGAATATTAAGGGAAAGAGAGAAAAAAGAAGAGGAGGATTTGGAAAGAAATTGGAGTACAGGAAGTGAAGAAACCTCTGTAATGAAACAATTAGATACAGTGAGTGACATGTAACACAATGAAAAAACGAGATTTTGATAATTTTGGAAAGAGATGATGACGAGTGAAAGTTAATAATTTGTAATGGGAAGATTCGAAACAATTGTTCTTTGGTTTTTCGCGTATTTAGCTATAGGCTGAGAAGATAATTGAAGCAGCGAAGCAGATAATGCTAATGCGAAAAGTTAATAAAGCGTGTGAAGGTGTGTGAGCGTGTGATCTCCTGCACGTCAAGCGTATGTGCACGATGTAATCTGGAAACGCCTTGGGACATTGTCGTAGGGTTCGAGTCTCGAATGCAAACATTTGCGTCACCGTTCCCTATTAGGTTTGTGTCGACTCCGTCTCTCGCAGCACTTGGCCTCCGCTTTGACGCGGCATTCACACGTCGCCGTGACACTTGTGGTAAGTAAATACGCGTCGGTGGGATTTCATTTATATGTTCGGGTTATACGGTTTTTCTCATGAAACGTAATGAATATTAAATATATATGGTGTAATTGCAAGTATAAAACACCCTTGCAGATATTTTTTTTATTTTTCTTCCCTTCTTACATGTGCGCCAGCAACACTTGTATAAGCATGATAAATTAAAAGGCTAAATGGATAATGTTGCTAAAGCTCCACAATTACCAAGTACACTTGTATAAGTTTGAAAACACTTTAAAAACTTTAACAATATACACAATAATAAAACATTTATAAAATACATTTCGTCTCATGTTTGAGTCTTTATTAGGTGAGTAAAACATTAATGCCAGAGAGCGTGAGGAGAAAGAACGTCGAAGGAAGGATTGAGACGAAATGTGTTTTATATACGTTTTAAGATTGTGTATATTTAAAGTTTTTTAAGTGTTTCAAATCTTGACGCGTGATGCTGGGGCACCTAAAAGAAGTGAAAAAATAATTGTCTGCAATATAAAGTTGTTTTATACTTGCAATTATTCCACATATTTTTGATATTTATTCCGTGCATATTTAATATTAAGGACGTTCTCTACTTGCAACATTATTCGTACCAGACGTATATCAAACTTATTGATATATGAAATCAAAATAATTCATATATGGCACACTTTCAGTGTGCATAAACTGTAAATTGAAGATCGATGACAATATTATGTATTTGTCCCATCGATTGTGTACCGTCGTTCATCAATTGGACAACAAGAAGTCCAAGATCGTGCAAGAAAATATATTTCAGTTACTCTGTCATAATCCGTCATACTCTTGACATGTCGAATGTTATAATTTACTCAAAACTAGTGTTAGTTAAACAAAACCCTTTTGCTTTGTTCTGTAAAATTAAAAAAAAAAGTTGTATAATATAATGCAGGTAGATTTATATCATTTTTATCGAGATCCATGTTATAAAAGCAATCGTATAACACAGTGAGACGACTTATTCTAGAGAAATAGGCGAAAGGAAATACGTTCTGATGTTTCAAGGTTTGCAGTATCACCCCTTGCAACATTGTCGATCGCTCAAAAATCAATACTAAAAATTGGGTGTTCTCCCCAACAACATTTCACTTTTTGGGATGATATAACTTTTTGCGCAATAGACTTAAATTTAGTGTAATTTTCATTGATCACGATATAAATAAATAAATAAATAAATGAATAACTAATTTACTAGTGAAAATGTTTTAGTGATTCAGTGATTTCTCCCTTGTCTCAAGAAGTGGGAAGTATAACGAGGATGATCGAGTACGTTCGTGTATCGTTGGTTGTATACATTGGGTGATTCCCACTTTCACGTCATGAGTTTCCTAGCTCCAGAGTGAGGCTACGCAAACGATAACCTCGTGATTGGAGTCTCACCTAACGCCAGGGCGCTCTGCTACTCTGTTCGAGCTCTGCACACAAGATCAACGCGCTTCTCCTGCTTGTTGTTTTGCGCTTCTCCAGTTTTTTGTGACGAACTAGACAGTATTAAAAAATTCTATTGATTCCTTTACGTTTAATATTGAATTAAGATCGAGATTCATTATATTCAATCTCACGCATTATACGGACCCCGTTATCTATTTCATGACATTTTTTTAAATTTTAAAAATACTTAAAATTGTTTGAAAAATTTTAGTCAAACATTTTTTATTTTCAATAATAAAAAAATTAAACCAAAAAAGTGCATCCGATTGATACGAGTTGCATGGTTGTCAAGAAATAAATATTATTTATAAATACAAATATTAATTAGAGATCTTTCTTCCTTTGATATAGCATGTGGTGCAGTTCGTTTGAAATCGAGTACAGAATTCTCCTCTCATTCAGTTCTATACAGAACAGATGATATTCTACACAGTCACGTGCTTCGTATTCCACACGTGAAACAGAAGCGACAAATTGAAAATGGAAACTGATGACAATGTTATTGTCGCTCTCACAATGCACACCCCTAGGGCGAATACGACACGCCTAGCTGGCGTGGGGAGCTGCATCCCGCCAAGCGCTGCTGTATTACTGCAAGGCGTGGTTGCGTCGTTCGACCTCCCAGGGGCTGCGAGTATTTCATTTGTGAATGATTCGGAGAATTTTTGAATGATTCTTTCCGCAGATGGTTGGATTGTGGATGAAATGATGGATTTAGTATGTTAGTTTCATTAGTTTTTATTTCATTACCTTGGGTTTTAACTTTCATTCGTCCCAGTGATCACAATCCCAATGCGTGGAGATATTTTGATACAAGAAGTGCGTTTTCATAAAATCTCCGCTTTTATTTATTTCTTTCCTATATTCTGCGCATAAGTTAGTGGTTGCACTTAATAGTGCGAAATATATTAAACAATGTACGTTATTTTCATGAAATTTTGAAGTATATTTCTCTTATTATAGTTTGCCGCCATAATATATCATAAGTAGATATTGTAACAAGTATCAGTTCATTAAAATACTTCACCCTGATCACTTAACTGACGTATTTAGTGGATGTGTTTATATTATGATTTAACGAAAAAAACAAACTCCATCTAACACCTAATTTTTTAGTAAGGTACGTACCATACTCAAAATATGGAGGAGTGGACGAAATAATCTATGGTTAGAAATGTAATGCTGAGAAACCAAATAGGATAATGCGGCAAGAATGTAAGAAGCTTGGAGGAGAAAGGGCAAACCTGAAAAATGTATTTTTTTTTCTCTCTGGAAAGTTGTAAGACATCTATTGGTTGACCGATTTGACCAGTTTCGCACTTGTTATGTATGTATTTCATATCTAAGTATCCAAATTGTATTGTTTGTCCTTACCATCCCCTGGCGGTTGAACGAATTTAAAGGCATTTTTTTTCAAAATCTCATTTTCGGGATTCACATTTTCTCCTCCAAGTTCCTGATGTGTCCCGGAGAATTTTCGAATACCTAACAACCTATATAGCAGTCTCAATTAAACATTAATAAACGGTAGAAATTCAATCCATGCTGAACTTGATCTCGTGATCCGCCGAATCCCGATAATGTAATTTAACCTCACCGCAGTTGATAACTCCACAACGACGTCGCAAATTTGAGTAGCGCGAAAGAAATTTACGTGTGAGTGGTTGCGTGTCTCTAGTTGCGTTGTGGATCGCTCGTCTAAGCGTATCCAGATACGAATCGGTCGCTTGCCTTCGTCTGCGAATCGGCGGTGGCAGCGGACGTAGAGACGTTTAACGAGCGAAGTTGCGGCGCTAGCGCTGGCAGCGGCGGTCTCCAGAAACGCGATTGCAATGGCGTAATTTCCGCTGCTCGTTTCGAGCATCTGTGTGCGTGAGTGCGCGCGCGAAAGCGGGAGTTAGTGTGAGAAGTCGAGAGAAGCGACGCGTGTTAGAGGAATACGCTTTGGTACGGAGTGTGTGTGTGTGTGTGTGCGCGCAGAGGAACTAGAGGTTAAGGAGGGAGCGTTGATTAGTAGTGTCTAAAATGGAAAATTAGTAGTTGCTACAGAATCCAGTCAAGTAAATGCACTGGAATATAAGAGAGGAAGTCGCTTTCTTCATTTTATTGTTTCAAAGGCGAACTCTTTGTCTTATTCGGGAGTAATACATAATACAAGATTTGGTTATGAGGTTCGAGTCATGGTTGTATCAAAATTGTTCTGTTACGTATCTAAGAAAGTGTTTTGTGCATCATATTAAAAATGGCAAAGTTATACTATAAAAAAGATCAAAAAACAAAAACGTGTATTAATTAACAATGTTGTAGCGTTTGTAGCTATAAGTGGGTAGAAAAATTTAAGGAACATGATTTAAGAAAAGTACTTACTTTCTTCTCATTGAATTTATGTTACAGTACCCCCTTTTCCACAAATAAGTACACATGCGTGTCATCGTAATACATAAATATTCCCAGTTCTAGTAGGAATGTATGCTTCCATGTAGTTTGTGTTTGGAGAGACATGGTTTTTGCGGGATTGCAACGAAATTCGATAAAATTATACGTTTCGAAGATGAGTTTTGGAAATCCCAGAGAGAGTTTTCGTCGGCATCCACGCAGAGAGAGGGAGACTTGTATCGAAGCAAAAACAAGTCCCTGTGAGCTTCCCGCGAAGTAAAAGCTTTCTGGCGGCGTCCCTTCGCTCCCTTTCCGGAACCTCGACGTCTGCGCACGCATCTGTCTCGAAGGACCTGAAGGGATGAAGTTGATTTGAGGGGGAAGTGACGGCGAAGGGTTATCACGTGACGTGTGAAGCGAATGAGAGGTTTGGGCGCGGCGGAATTTACGTTGGGTTTGATTTTTGATGAGGGATAGTGTGATTGGAATACACCGGGGTTCATATTGGGAGAAGGTTCCGACAATCGTTTCTGCTCTGTAGTGTCCGTGTATAATTTAAGTCTCGCTCTGGATCGTGTCGAGAGTTGTACTTGAAAACGATGATCGTACTCATTACATTGTTAGGATACTGCACAGAGGTCGAAGAGTAAAAACGCTGTTATTCGTATTTAAAATTCAAATATAAATTAAGTCACGACAAGTAATGTACGGTCTATGCTGATCTTGACATTATAACGTAGCGGCTCCATGATGCTACAGTGTTAGAATTATATTCGTCAGATTTGTGTTACAGAATTCTTTCGTAGTAATTGCTGTTGACGACCGGTTCATACCGTTGAATTTTTCTGAATTGATGCAAATGTTTATATTTCTGATATAAGTATGAGAGTAAAAAGCATAAAATATAGGAAAATATCGCCAGTATGGGAAAGTTATTGATAAAAAAACTTTCTTTTTGTATCAAACTTATTCTACTAATTCGTTTAACTTTACTTAAGGAGTGTATTGAATGTAGTGAGCATGAAATACATGAAGTAATGATACACTACGTTGTGAAAATTGTCTTTCGTTTACTCTACGTAGAATTGAGATTCCGTATTCGAAAAAAATAATTTTTGTAAAGAAATTTGACGAAGGAGGGTTACTTCGACATGTTTTGTGGTTCAGTCATACATTTTTAATGAATAAAGGCAATCTTCAAAAGTAGAAGAGAAGGGGTGAAGTTATTTTCTAAAGAATTTGAAGAAACAAAAAGTTAGGAGAACAGGAGTGCGTGACATAATTGAAGAAATTGAATCAATTCTTTTTAGGGGAAAGGGGACGTGAGTTTGTGTGTGTGTATTCGGTGGGCAGAAGAAGCAGAATGGAGAGTGGGTCGTGAGTGGTTCTGCTGTAGGCAGAGCCCTTCTCATGGGAAGATTGTAACGGTATCATCTGCTCAAGAGCTGCGAGCGAGACAGAAGTGGATCGACGCTCTCATACATAATGAATATGGTGGTTTCCAAAGGTTGTCTTGGTGAAGAATGAAATAGAGACAACTGTTGTTGAGAACTTCAATAAAATTGTTGTTACAATTCAATCGATCTCAAAGGGATATTCGTTACTTTTCGTTAACTTTCATGAAAAGACCGTAATTTTTTTTATATTTTAATGCTTCGTTGAGGTCTTGCTTCCAAAATTACGAGTATGATTAATAAGATTTTAGTGTTAGTCCTTTAAATCCTCTTGCAAAGCAAATTCTTTCTCTCCACCCTGACCGAGTGTAATTTTGTTACGAAGCACTTCGTACGAATAGCTAGGTAACCTATCACTTCAACATCGCCAAGAAAATATGTCAAAATATTTTTCTTCTAGCACAAAAATACTTTTGTGATAATTTAGTTTTTTCACTTACGTTTTTAAAATTTAAAGTAATTTTTATATCCGGATAAAAAAGATAAAAATATTCGCATTCTTCCACACGTCTTTGAAGAAATATTATATACGCAGTAAAAATTGGTGAATAATTTTAACACAAAATACAAGGTATAATTTTTCTATATTCGTGCGTTACATCGATTTCCTTTAGGCGACTCTGCCATAGCCATATAGTGAAGTAATAGTGAATTCCCTTTCTCAAATCTGCTCGTGCGTCAGAATCCATCTTAATTTAAGCTTCCCTTCTCCACGAAGCGACGTTCCGTCTTCAAGGTACTCCCTACGTGTTCCTTCCGAAGAGAGAGAATCCATTCTTAATAATATTTGCGGAGACGGGACCGTAGTTCCGTAGCATAATTGAAGAGCCTTCGTAAAACATTACAGAAAGCTATTTTGCTTCCTTTGTCACTGGGTTTGCATCTCGACGCATTATTTCCAACTCCTTCGCCACAACAGCAACTAATTAGGCACAGTTCTTAAATATTCATGAAGCAGGGGGTGGATCGGAAAGAGGCAGCTTCTACGCCGAGAGAAGCGAGGACTGCGGTGTAGGGGAGGGACGGGGTAGTATTTGATGGAGTGGTGAAGACGGGAATGGAGTTTTCAGCAGATGGAGGCAATAATGATGGGAATGATTTTGTAGAAGTTGTTTTAGTATGGGATCTGAAATGGATTTTTATTGCACAGTCATATTTCTATGTCATAGTCTATTATCAAAGAACTTAGATGGAACATATGTCCATGATATGCACAACCTTTGATAATAGTTGAGGTATCATATCGCCCTAAGGTACCTGAACCTGTTTCGTGTAAGACCTGAACCTAAAGCCCTGAGAACCTGTTCATAACCCCAATTTCAATCTTGAACTGGAATCGCTTAATTAAAAATATTTATACAGGAACCAGAAAGATATGGTTTTGCAGTATTTATTTAAAAAAACATATTCATATCATTGTACGAAACCAAGTATTTGTTTAGAAGGAGGAAGCGTGAAATTTTCACAAAATATTTTTTATCGAATTTTCAGAATTATTATTTAGTCCCGTCAGGTAATGATTTTGTAAACAACAATAACTTGTGAATCATCACTTTCGAGCTAAGCTAAAGAACCAAATACTCCATAAAATAGAAACAGATTTTTAAAGAAGCAAAATATTTTCGAATAAAGGAATCCATTCCAAGTAATGTAATGTATTTTAAGAATTTGCGCATGTACGTGGAACGAATAAATAGGGATGAAATTTGTTTTGATATTCGAGTACTGCAAAATTATTTTACAATTTTCATATCTATGTCTGTCATTTTACATTATGACAAATATGAGGTTAGACCACTATTGGTGATATTTTATTTGTTAAATTGAATCTCTTCCACATTTGATCTTCTGTATTGTGCGCGGCGTTGATCTCTGCGTGACATCTATCCAGCATGCACTCTGTTAGGTACATGAGATATGGAAAAATTGCGTGCGTGTTTTCATATGTTGTAAGTCACTCGGGAATTTCTCTCAAATTTCATACTTCATACGCTGTGTTTTATACACAAGGAATTTTTATTTTGTGAATATTACATTAAATTTTCTGTAAAATTCTAAGTTCCAATCTTATTTGCAAACATACTTAGAGGAACTTTTAGTGAATGCCATGTTTTCTTAGGACTCTTCCGCCTGCAGGGCTATAAAGTTTTCAAGCAATATTCCTCGTGGTAACACTCACGAATATGGTAATGTTTTAATTTTGCTCTCAATTCTGGTTTAAATATAGTTCTTGCAAAAGAAAAGAAAATTCTATGTACAAGTAAAATGTTGTTCATCACTTTCTCCGTCTCGACGTGTAACTTCTATAGAAAGTATCTGGCAAAAGGAGATGATTTTCTCCAATTTATTTTCCATAGAAAGCACGTTTTATGAAATCGCAGTAATAAAAAAATACTACTGTATTCCTGGTCCGAATTCTAATAGTGTAAAACGAAAGATATGTTTTTGAATACTCTTCAAAGCTCTTGGAATGAACGAGAACGAAGTATAAAAAATTCGCGTGCTGCAGTAGGTCGTATTCCTCAGACGATTTGAAGTCTTCTTTCGTTGTGGATCTCAGTCTTTTTTTTTCTGAGGAAGGGGGAAGGGGAGGTAAGAGGGATTGCTCTGCAAGCGTTTTGCGGAAGCAAAGAGGGAGTTTTGTTAGCGACAGCCCTTTCCTCCATCCTTTTGCCTTAAGGCTCCGTCTCTTCCATCAGTGTGAGCTTCTTCCTCGATGTGGTCAGGAGCGCCTTTTTCCTTCACGTCCATCTTGGCAATGGACTGCGGCTCAGACGACGCGCGCGAAGAGAAGAAGTCAAGTATTTCATTTTTAGCTGCAGTGAGGATGTGAGGAACGAGACTTGGAAGCGGACCAAAGACGAATCGGAAGAGAGGAAGGTGCGAGATGTGAAGGCGTCGTTTTATTTCGGTGCAAAGTTCATAAAAAAATTATGAGCGGAAGAAAATCAGATTAATCGTGAAAATGTAAAATGTTTCTTAAACCCGCAGTATTTGCGCTCACGAATCCATCGTGAGAGGTCGCGCGGGTGACGCTCGTCATCCACTTTGAAAATAGAAATTTGAGTGAAAACTTTACAAAATAAACATAGTTGAATTAATGAAAATCTAAAATAAATATATATTAGAATTGTTGTTACATAAATTGCTCGTTAAATAATTTACAACAATAAAAACTACTTACGGATTTGGTTCTCAGAGGGTACTTGGATGACTTATGTCGTCCATTAAAAAAAATAGCAATATTAACAAATGCAACTTGTATACTTAAGTGATTTATAAAATATTCAATGCAACAATATTAAAGTACTTACATAATACGTCGAGTGGATGGCGCGTTTCATCCAACTCTCAGTGTTGCAGATTTCCAAGAAAACCGCTCGGGATAGATGCGAGACGTGATGCAATACACGACTAAGTTTATTAATCTGAACGCACGCTGTGTGTTCATGGTAAATAGATGATTACTTCACATGGATGACTATTGTCTTCTGCGCGACCACTGCAGGGTTAAAATGAAGAATACTATGTGCTTGTTATAAATGCCATCTTAGAAAAGAGCTGAAGGGAAGTATAAGCTGTTTGAAGACATGAACTACAGGTTAGGAAACGACAAAACTGAGACATCATTTATCATATCTATAATATACTCAAAATTCTAGGTAATGGAAGAGGAATTCTTAATGTCATATAAGTATACTGATATAACTTACCCTATCTTAGAATCTAAGTACGACTTTTTCATAGTTTTATAAATATATAATATATTTATTGTTTCTTTTGTGTGTACTTAGGTGAATGGAAAAAAATACATGATTTATGTCAGTTTTTTTAATATTCAGTCAGGAATTTTGAATGAGAAAAAATACTTTAACTTTTGAGAGTAGATTCGTAATAATCATAAAAAAACTAAGAAAGAAAAAACGTTACACTCATCTGAGTGAAGATAGTGAAAAAGTCGATTCCTTAACTCGATCTTTGGAGGAGAGTACCTTATCGCTGAGGCAATGCGATGGGTTGGAAGAGTAGTGAGAGACGAAGATGTCGCGACGGTGAGGGTAGGACACAATCACCATCTGCACAATTGCCTTCCTCTACACAAAGATCCTTTCAAGCGGACAGTAGGGGAGACTCTGATTCAATTTGGGAATTAGTTTGGGCCCGGGTCTCCAATTGGCCATTCAACGGTTTAGCGGGACTCGCCTTGGTAGATCACTTACGGCACACTCGGTTCGTATTACGAGGGAGGAGGCGTACTGTAAATTCATATGGGATAAGACTTGGTTAATATTTTCTCTTTGAAAAATGTAACCTATATTTGAGGTGAACGATATCGTATTATTGAATTCATTTGTGTTTATTTATTTATAATATAGGTAATTACCCAGTTTACATATATTGATGACATATACGGGTATGAAGAAACAGTTTGTGAAATCATTATTATGATTTATCGTCACAGGATTCATTTATAATCAATCAAATACGTTCTTTTAATATAATTAATAGTCTCCGTTATTGAATGTATAAAAAAGTCAAGTATACTGTTGTTGAAGTATCTACTCATTCGCCACAAGAGAACTTATAACCAGATATTAGTCCCACCAACTGGAGCATATAGTATTGTTTGTACGCTATAACGGAAGGTTCCACAAAATAAATGATAACATTTTAGGGGAATCAATAAAATTATTTGAAAGATCTTTTATTATTTGTGTCGTCTATTATTATCTATCAGTATTATTTTTGTCACCATTTTTACTCAGTTCTCAAGTTGTAATTTTTAAACTTATTTCTGAACTCTTATCCATTTTTAGAAAGAAGATACTATTTTCATAAACAAACGAATTTTTAAATTAGGGGTGCAATAATGAAGTTTTAAATTAAAAACATTTTTTTCTTTCTTGAATCCAGTAGTACAGAACAAAACTGCAAAGATCTTCTT
This sequence comes from Laupala kohalensis, assembly GCA_002313205.1. Taxonomy (NCBI): domain Eukaryota; kingdom Metazoa; phylum Arthropoda; class Insecta; order Orthoptera; family Trigonidiidae; genus Laupala; species Laupala kohalensis. Next base: position 405,220 of record NNCF01126301.1, read on the forward strand.
TTTGAACAACGAATGCGATTTTCGAAATATTTTAAAGGTTTTATTTTCAAATTATCATACATAGTAGATACAAGAAGTGACCATGATCATCCAGGTATTTATGTTTCAATGTCATTAAATAATGATATTTGTGAAGGTTATATAAAATTTATCTATTTTTAGTTTGGAGCTTTGCTTTCCTTAGATGTATGGTAATACAAATGCGTTCGAAATGTACTAAAAAACGCGTATTGTTTGGAATTGGTAATCCTTAGCAAAAATTTCTTAGTCTCTTAAATACATTTTTGTGACTTTTAGATGTGTAGTGTATAACAACTATAGCGACACAAATGACGTTTCCCTTGTAGAAAGACTGTGCTGAAGAACAGGTTGAAGCTCATTATCCGCACATGACTCCAAGCACACAACAGCAACTTCTCCGCTGTTCGCCATAACCTAATGCGTAAGGAAGACTCAATGTTTGCGGAAGTTACACTCAAGCAAGCACTTGGTTGCTTGCTCAGGGAAACGGCTTCTCTCCGTACTCTGTATTCGAGTAGATTTGTATTTACATCCTGAAGTATTTAAGACAATTTGAGACAAGTGAAGAAATTCGTAAAGTTTAGGATTCTAAATAAAACGAGAAGTGAGATTTTTTTTACAGAAGAATAGTTTCAGTTAGTAAACAAATGTGAGGTAAAAAAATCTTAATAATTTCAGCAAAAATTATATCTCCTTCACCCAGTAAGAAAAGTTTTAAGTTTTAGAAAAATATTGTCTAAATTTATACATGACGTATGTTTTAATTACGCAGATAACATTCACTGTTTTACATTGATCGATCATTCTCTCTGGTAAAAATGAAAAGAAAGGGTAATAAAAAATTAAGAATTATAATGAGAAATCATAATAAATATATACTAATTCTTAACTGGTCTGGTCGGGACAGAGATTGGGGTCGGTTACCCGTTATCCGAGGTTCCCATGAAAAACTGTTTTTTGTTCAAAAAGAGTCATCATGAGTAAACAAAGTTGCTGCAGCACACTTTATTGCACTGTATGTCCATACAAACTTAAACAACACAACAAATTATACATTACGAACTTATGTAAACTTTTGGAAACTAAATATATGTCCAAAGGGTATTTATGTAATCAAAGAAAAAATTACTGATACACGGGATAGACCGGTTAATCCGAGGGCCGGTTGATCCAAGGTCGAATGAAATGATTTATATAAATAAGAGCATTTACTGAGTACAATAATGTGGTCACGTTTCGCTCCCTCAACAAAAGCTGCCCGACAGCATTCTCAATCCTCACTCCGACCTCGTCGTATCCTCACCAGCGGTGCAGCATGGCGTGGCGTGTCGCGTCGGTAAATTTTACAACGGAAATCTCGAAAATAAAGTGAGACTACTCTCCTCTATAAATTAAAACGTTCTAAAGTTAGTGAAAAAAATAAACATCCTCAAAGAAAAAACTCACATATTTGAAGAGACAGTTTCGGTTTCCGCCTTCTTCGGTCTCGTAATAATCCTCACCAATGACAGACAAAGGTGGAAGCCGAAACTTTCTCTTCAGATATGTGAGTTTCTTTCATGTTTATTTTTTATTTTTTAATGAAATTTAAAACTTCCTAATTGATATGTAATTATAATTTTTTTTTCTCGTCAGAACCCCTATATTCTAAAACATATTCACGTATAAATTAGCCCACTAGTAAAATAAATAAATGTACAGATATTAAGCTAAACGAGTACTATGTCCCCATTAAGAGCGAACGGAGCGAAATAAAGAGTATCATAATGTGGTCACGCTCCGCTCCCTCAACAAAAGCCTCAATCCTCACTCCGTCCTCGTCGTATCCTCACCGGCGGCGTGTCGTGTCACGTCCCGTCTGTGGCGTCGGTTCCTGCGCTCTTGCGGGTCGTCGCTCGCGTAATAAGAGCGGAGGAGCAGTGGCTCTTCCATTAAGACAAATGAGTGTCTCGAAATCTGGGTTCGTTAGCGGTGGCTGTGCGCGAAGAGACGACGACGCTGGGGGTGGGAGAGGGTGTGGTAGGAAAGGGGTGGGGTGACTACGAGGTGGAGAGCGAAGAGAAGTGAGTGCCTTGGTGCTAAAGAGGGCTGAAGACTGGAGATGACGTCGACTCGGGGTTTCGTAGCTGCATAGCATTGCGCATTGCCGTAGCTATAGCAAAAGTCCTCCTCGAGGGGATTTTGTAAGATGGATGTGAGGCTGATGAAATGTGAGTTCGCTGGGCGAAATTACATGCACGTAAGAGATGATGTGGGGAAATTTTCTTTGTGTGCTTGTATGTGTGTCGAAGAACATATCTGGGCTCGTGAAACCTACTAACAATCTTTCTGCTGACCTAAGATATTTTCAGAGATCGTGTTGGATGTTGGTAGTTGGTACCACCAGAGTATAGTATTCATACATTTGAAGTTTGACCTGGAAATTATTTATAGGCACGAAAACTGTTGCTTAGTTACAATTTGTAAATACTTCCAATGATCTATAGTTCGATAATATTACGTACTTGTGAACTATTTTTTTTGTGTTTTATTAAATACAAATTTGTTGACATTCTGATGATTTCATTCCACATAGCGAACTATTTTTATTCTTATCTGACAAGTGTGCTGAAATATTCAATTCACATCTTCCTTAGGGCACTTGATCGTGGTTGACGGGATGGTCCCTTGCTTGCTTTCGGAGAGTAAATTAGTTTATTTCCCTCCACGTCGTCATTCGCAGTTAGAAACTGCTTTTTGGATAATACATTCATTATTATTGTTGTTATTATTATTGTTAATTTTTCACTTCTCCCACGCGGGGGAAAATATTCACCTGCCACCGGAGGTATTGTGGCTAGACTCGCACGCACGGTTCCGGTGAGCAAGTGACGAGCGTGTTTATACTCCTTTAGTTCTTAGTTTTAGTCAAGCTCTTCTGATAAAACTTTCCTCCAAAATTACTGATCTCTGTAGAGCAACAACCATCTTTCCAGCGTCTTGTGCCTCAAGTTGAAACTTAGTTGATTTCGAAACCATGTCTGTGGCCGAAATTAGTATGGGTCGGATAGTAACTTTCTCTACCCTCCAGAGTTTCTTCATCTCATCCGCCAAGTCTTTATGTTTGCTGATCTTGGTATTGTAGGTAGTACTGATGTGTGTGGGATAGCTATGTCAATAATATGCACCTCATTCCTACTTTTATTTATCAACACGATATCAAGGCGATTAGCTGGTAAGGTAACATTTGTTCGAATCTCTCTGTCTCAGTACAACTTCATGTTCTGGTAGTCGAAAACTGGTGCAGGCTCATATTTATAGTATAGAATTTTCATTAAATTCCCTGACAGATGTTGATGAAGGAGCTTCGCC
>NNCF01126301.1:408848-422978 GCA_002313205.1 Laupala kohalensis
GTACGGGACAGTATCTTCTATTAATCCATACTTCCCGCAGAGTTTCTCATGGATAATATTAGCAACCTGATTGTGTCTGTGGGTGTAATCTGTCTGTGCTAATAGAATGCATTCTCCTGTGATGTGTTGTATAATTTATGGATTAATTTTGCATCTTCTACATTTGTCATCTGCTATGTCAATGTCTTGCAACATACATTTTCTGTAGTTTTTTGTGCTTATTACTTGGTCATGAATTGCCATGAGAAATCACTCCGTTTCCCAGTATAGATAGCCTTTTGTAAGCAAGACGTTCGACGCAGCTTTGTCGACATGTGGCTCATCTAGATCATGAAGATGCCTACCATGAAGTGGTTTAGATTTCTATTGCCTAATTCTGTGACTGATTTCAACCTTAATTTCATTTGGTTATGGAGAATGGTCTGCTAAATTTAAAGGAGTATATTTCATGTCTGATGCACATACGGTCTTGTAAAAGTTAGATTCTTTCTTCCTGTAGTGAAATTAAGCACGGAGTTGCTTAACTTGTGAACTGTGTAGGTTCTTCAAACGGATTATGCCTCTTCCTCCTTCCTTGCTAGGCAGACTGTGCCTTTCTACATTTGAGCTTCTGTGCTGTGACCTATTCTTCGTCGTGTTGGTCCTGACTTTTCGCTGGAGGTTTACTATATGTGTTAGTGTCCATGAATCTACTCCAAATGAAGAGGTGAGGATAGGAATGACAAATGAATTAGTTGCTTTTGTTAAATTTCGGCCATTTAAAAAATTCGTCAGTTAAATGAATTAGTTGCTTTTTTATACATGTATGGTCTATGCATCTAGATTGTTGTAGTCCCATATATTTGTACAATTCATTTTCTTCCATTCCTTTAATACTTTCATTGTCATTTGTTGTATAATGTTCTATTTTAGTGATACCTTTGGAAATGGCCAATGTCTGCACTTATCGGTACCAAGTCTCTTTCTAATATCCTTACTAAATGTTTCTACTAGTGTAAGTAAGTAATTAAGCTTGGTTGAGGATGATGAGTATATTTCAATATCATCCATGTACAATAGGTGAGTGATATTGTGACTTTGTTGTTCTTCAGCTTTTAATTGAAAACCACATCTCGTGCCATTCACGAGATTGGAAAGTGGGTTTAGGGCAATGCAAAACCAAAGAGCACGGAGTGAATCTCCTTGAAAGATGCATCTCTTAATGTTTATTCTGCCAGTTGTTTGAATTTTACTCTCTGTTCTCAAATTAATTGTTGTATTCCACTTTTACATTATTGCCTTTAGAAAATTAATGAACGTTGGATTTATTTTGTACATTTCAAGGACTCGGTGAAACCGAGAGTGCGGGACTGAGTTGAATGCTTTTTCATAATCAATATTACTGCAGAATAAGTTTCTATTTTTTTACTTGGGCTTGCTTCAGGATGTCCGAATCTATGTTCCTTATAGCCTTTGGAACCCTTCGGACATCCCTTCTGCTCCTCACCTAATATTTCATTCTGCTCCATGTGTGTCGTAATTAACTTCGCTTTACAGGATGTCATGATTTTATAAAATGTTTGGAGGCATATAATTGGTCTATATTTAGGAGGATCTGTACTTTCTTACCCTTTGGGTAATAGAAATTGTCTTCCTTCTAAAAGAAAATTTTTCATTGCTTGTGGATTGTTTACAAATATATTTAAGTTCAGTATTATTATTATTATTATTATTATTTTGTTTGTTCCCTCAGCATTGCTGCTGGTATAAGAAAAAGTCTGAGCTATAGAGTAAAACACGTCCGTCTATATATCACTCAAGAACTTTCTCTCAATGTTGATAGTGTTTAGAATGACAGGTTTTTACATGAGTATATAAATATTCTTATTCAAGTCAAGGATTTTAAGGGAATCATCGTCATCATTTCTTCTTCTTCTTATTATTATTATGAACAAATTCATATTCTTTTTTTTCATCATTAAGGACATTCGATAGTACTGAAACGTGTCATATAACTGTGTAAATTGTAGTTTTGTCAAGTTTTTTCTAAAGTTTTGCGAGTAACTTGCGGTGTTATCAGCATAATGCGTCCACTCTTCGGACGGTCTGAGAGGTGAAGAGAACTCTGTATGATTAAATTGAGGTTGCAATTTCTCCGGCTTTCATGTTCTTTGAGTTTCTTACGCATTAGATTTTACTCATGCGAATGACCTCTGCAAAGAGGGAACGAGGACAGAGACTGGAGATTCCATTCGTATTTATTAAAAATTTCTGGAAGGCATGTAAAATACCTTCCTATTTGTGAAGCAAAGGATCTGACTCGCGTTTGCATTGACTAAAGAGTTCTAGTACTCGCTCTACACGTGAATATGTATCCTCACATTTCATTTCTTTCGTACTTTGAGTTATCCCCAAATATCAAAATCAAATGTAATGTGAAGGAATTTTCTGTTATGTTCCCTAATTAGTTGATGTTATCAGAGTGAATACATTGTTCGACCAGTGAAAATTATTCCATAAACTTGAAATGTGGAAAGACTGTTGCATCTTTATGCTACATTTTTTGAGACATCCTTTTAATTTAAAAAATCATCGAATTAATATCACTTGTATAAAATCTTGTAGATAAGACTATCAATAGTACATTCAATAAAAGCAATTTTTTGAATAGGTTATCGGAAAGTAACTTTCTTAAAAACTTCTCTTGGAATATCTTTAAAAACAGTTTTACCGAACATCCTATAACTGGATAATGTTATTTCATCCTATAACTGAATAATGAACCAATCTTCAACCAGTGCTTAAGTCATAGTCAATTATCTGGTGTAAATTACGGTGTTTTGAGTATTCGCGATAAATTAAGAGTTCAGATAAAATATTACTTGAACATTCAAAGAATTCAAATAAAATATTACAAAAGCGTTGGAATTTTTTTTAAATTTTTGATAAATTAATATTTTTCTCGATTATGTAAGATTAAGATTATATATTTTGATACTTGTTTAACCAACACCAGCAAAATCTCTCAGAATCAGAATTTATGCGGAGTAATTAAACAAGTAAGATATTATTATTATTATTATTATTATTTTATTTTGCCNTCAGGTTCATTCATTTTGTCTCAGAAAAATACGAAACTGAACCCACTTTCGCGACGATGCTCTGTGTATCCACACAAGCAAATCCATGATAACGTTAAATTTGCAAATCCCTAGCGTGAAAATGTAAACTCTTGTGTGTTATCGGAGTAAAACGTTTTCTCGCAGTTTAACTGCTGTCAGCTTGAGGTTGTATCCAGATAATTGGAATACGTTACCGAAGGTGTTGCGACAACACGGGGGAAGGTGGAATTCACATTGTGTTAACGCCTTCACGATTTATATTGCTCTGCTCTTGTATTTTTAATTGTTGATTTTAATTTCGCGATAATGTTAAACGACATTGCAAATATTGCACTGACGTTTTTTAGACAGGTATGTTGTGTGACTTAAACGAAATGAAATTATAACCAAATACATAATTGCCAGCGCATTAACTGGGCACTTTTTTATGCCTAACGTGTATGTTATAATTTTAGTTGTTAGAATGAAGAAATATTTAATTTGATACTAACGTATTTTATCTGTTTTTGTAGTATGCTTAGGAGGAATCTTGCGTCCTGCGATTTGACTTCAACACTATCAATGGGTAGGAAAATGAATAAAAAAGAAAAAGAAACATTAAAATGAATTTTTATATTATAGTGCCATACTACAATTGCAATATATCAATAGAAAATAATTCATTCCTTTCGTTTGTAGTACAAAACTTAAAGTAAACTAGTATGTCAACTATTATACTCTAGCGAGAGTTTGAATAGGGTTTGTTGGGTTTAATCTTGAGGATGCTATACCCAGGTATGTAAAACCTAGATCAGCATTGACCTGTGAATGTGATAGCCTTATAAATTTATAGAGTAAAGGTGGTCGATGATCATCTTTATGGTGACTGCGTGAAAATACTTACGCGTCGTAATGAGAAAGTTTAATGTAGCGGCGGAGATAAAATTATTTGGAGCTTTTAAAAGTTCTCTGAAGATGAGATCGAGACAAAGGAGCGTGTGCGTAGAAGAAAGTCTGCTTATGTTTCTATGGAGATAGAATTTCACGGGTTTTATTTTACAGCTGATGGGAAATTGGTCTGCTGCGAGTGTTTGGATGCTCTAATTTCGTATTGTTTTTAGGTAAAAGTACCATGCGAAAGTTGCTTTAGGGTAAGGAGTGGTTGGTATGTACCGAAGTCTCCGAAATATTTATGAGACTAGCAAACCACCAGGGGATTTTTCTTCAGTGACTTTCGGGAATTTTGTACAATCCTAAGTCCTTATTGGTTTGCTATGGAAATTTTCTTTTGAGTAACGAATTTCATCTTTGATCATTTATTTGATTCACTTGACTCTAAATAAAAGATTAAGAAACAGTGTTTGTATGTAGAGTTGTATTTAAGCACCTTATAAGCTTACTTTCATATGCCATAAATTGTCACAGTACTGAAAACCCTGACATTACCTCTGCGCTGCAGACTGATACTTGTATTTCGGACATCATTAACACTCCATGAACTCCGAGAACTACTTTCTTAGATTCCTATAACACTGAAATAATTGTTTTATGTTTTTTTTTCCTCGTCTGGGACGATGTACTAGGAACGGAATTTTAATGTGGCTTTGAAATAGTATTCTATTTTGCTACAATAAGCTACAATAGCAATGCAGTTAGAAACGTCTTCAAAAACGTGAAAGAAAATCAAGAAATTCGATCTTTCAAAAGTTGTAGGTGGTATGACAATTTTTGCATTTTATATTTAATAGTGCAATCAAATAGGTAATATTATGACGCATATAATCGCAGCTATATTTCCACCAAAACGCGCCAATATATTAAGATCGAACCCTCATTTTTCAGCACGCCTCCATCACGTTACTCGTACAATCATAATCTTCGTTGGAGCACAATCACACCTTTGTCTCGCAACCTCATTTCATTTGCGGCCGCGTTTCATCATTTGTTTGCATTGTGGGTGCGCGGCCGCGTCCTTCATCTCTCTGTCGAGTCAGCCGTTGAAGAGCTGTGGGTCGTTAGGGGTTTCGGACGCATGGTGGGCGGGGGTGGGGGTGGTGGTAGGGGAAAGGAGGGGGTAGCGCGTTCGATGAAATATGAATGGCTTAATCAAAGCAGGGAATTAAATCCCGCGCACATTAACGCTGCAACTGCGCCTGTCATTGGTTTTGAGTGCTTCCATCTCATTCGTTCAATTCTTGCTGCGTCGCTGGATTTTGTTTTTGTTTATTGTTTCTTTCCACTGGGTTAAGTTCGGCAGTTAGTTGTTATTGGGATATTTTAGCGATGCTCTGTGTGTTTTTAACTCCCATATCATTTTTGCGATGTGAAATGATTTTCAACTATTTTAAAGTTCCGTCCTTTATGTTACACTAATCACATCTTCAATTTCAAGTATATAGTTGAAGTAACGACTAAATCAATCTTGTAAAACTTGACAACTTCCAACAATAGTAAAAAAAAATAACAGATTAAAATAAAATTAATTTCATTACACACATTTCTGGATGTAATGTTATAGTCTATCAAATAACTAAAATGGTGACTAATATTATACCTCCTTTTTTTATTTCGTTTTTTTCTATCAATAGAATTTTTTTGCAATAATTTTACAAGTGAATAGTGTTGTTGAAAAGGTATTCGTTGTGAATGTCCAGGCAAACGCAAAAGAAACATTTAAAAAACATTAAAATGAAAAGCAATGTAACTACAGTATACCTCTAATTATACGGATCAAATGGGAATAGTTCCAGTCCGAATAATCAAATATCTGGATAACTGGATTTCTTCCAATAAAAAAAGTTATTTTTAGGCAAATCGACCAAGATACAGTTGCGACTCATAATGCTGTGGAAATAACTTACAGCTAAGACTCATATTGAAGAAAAAGAACAAAAAATAATTCACTGGAATTCCGATGATTCGAATAATTGGAGTTCTACTGTACTAGATATACTCGTTTTGGATTCGAATTGTACTCTTGATCACACCTTTACCCATCAGGTCCCTTTAACATCATAATACCATAATGGAATGCTAGAGGCGATAAGTTTTCGAAAGCTGTTCGTCGTAAATGTCCTATAACACGCAAAAGTTGGTTTAAAAAGTAAAAAAAACAAAAAAACAATGAAGCTACTAAATTCTGTTGGTGCTCTTGTTCACACCTTTACCTATCACGTCCAACATCATAATACCATTTTGGAATCATATTTTTGTGTGTCGACCTCTGACCTGGCAATGACCGCTCATCTCGCAACCAAACCGCCGTCGGCGCCACCGTCGCTTTGGGTTATTTATGTCTTCGACGAAGCTTCCTCTCCAATGGACGGGACTCACCGCTGCTTTCACGTGATTTGGTTCGAGCGTTCGCCACCACCTCCACTGCTAGCAGCGCGCGGAGAATTATGGATGCAGATAATACATTTGGATGAAAAGCTCCCGCCCTGTCTGTCTGTCCGTCCGACCGACCATCATCCCATCCCACGCCCTTTATTTTTCCCCGCGCATGGAAATGCGGTGGACAGGCCGCTGTATAATATTAATGTAGAAATGAATATACTCGTACGAACACGCGAACGTCTGCCGCCGATATACCATGAGATGGAAATCCGTCCACAATGCGATCTATTACTTCTAATGTTTTAAGGAAACGGATTATGAAATGATGTATGCGCGCGTATTGACTCCGTGCGATTCATTACTTCCGCTCCGTTATTATAGCGTGTAATAAATCATTGTGTTGTTACACGGAACCATAAAAAGGGAAAATGGAATCAGCGTTTTCTACAACATATCGATAATAAATTTTCGTTTCGTTGGCATCGGCAATTTTTTATTCGAATGCGTGTATATCTAGAACCTGGAGGATAAAAAAGCTTCAAATCACAATAATGAATTGGCGTGTATATTCTCCCATACTTGTGATCAATGTCCTTTTCAGATAATCAAATCAGGAAATATATGATCCCATCCTGGTCGTGGTTTTTCTTCGGATAGAGGAGGATTTTATAAACAGGCTCTCTAGGATCTTGCCTAGGAGCGGCGGTCTATTGCAATAATTAATCTCGAATTTAGTTATTTTAATAGTTACGTTTTATAAACAATATATTCCGAATAATATATAGTTATATAATAATAAGTACTGACAATGACTGTCGTTCTTTGTTAAATTCAAATCTGTTTGTATTATAACACGTAGCTTACTTTTTATATTTATCTCAGGTGTGTGATGAAATTTTCAATTCACCTCTTCCTTAGGGCCCTTGATCGGAATTAATGGGATGATCCCAAACTTTCTTCCGGAGAGTAAATTACTTTATTGTCCTACGCGATCATACACAGTTTGTAAATGATTTTTTGACAATAAATTTAAATTTAGGTATTTTCGATTTCTTGCTTTTTTTTACTGAGAAATAGTTACGTAGTTTCTCGTTTCATAAATTGCACAATAGACCAAACTCAGTCCGCAGTGCATTAGTTATACATTGCCTTCCCTAACTAAACGGTAACTGTTCTCGCTTCATACTGTTACGAGGAAAGTAATTAAAATTAGTTGTAGAATTTAATCTAAAATCCATTGTATTTTCAAATTTTATTCCATCAACATCCATTACTTTGTCGTCCACATTCGTATCGCAATGCAAATTAATTTTATCAATCAGTGATTTCCATATCAATCAGCTATTAATTCAGTGTTCCTTTATTGTACATAATGGTCACAATATTCTTTTATTATCAATCAAGGGTCATGGAACTGAATAATTTATTATACGAGTGTAAATTTAGAACGTGTAGTGAACTTTCCATTTTGTATGAACTCAATAAATTGTTTGTTTATATTATTCCAACATTTTCTTCTTTATATTATTCTTCTTCACCCTAAATTTCCTCCTCCTTACTCCGTATTGTTTATGGCTTGACTCTTACCTAGGAGCGGCATCTATTGAAATATATCTCGAATTTAGTGTTATTGAATAGTTGCGTTTTATAAGCAATACTCTCCGAATAATCTATAGCTTCATAATAACTTCTGAAATAACGTTTTTTGTGTTTTATTAAATACCAATTTGTTGGTATTTTGTTAATTTTATAACACGTACCGAACTATTTTTATTGTTGGGAGTAAAGTGCTGAAACCGTGAAATCCGCTTATTTCTTATGGCCCTTGATCGGAACTGATGGGATGGTGCCTTGCTTGCTTCCGGAGAGTAAATTAGTTTGCTGTCTTCCACGTGGCCTTGTCAAGAAAGCAGTTTGTACTGCTTTCTTGACAGTAACTTTGTATTTTTTTATATGTGCCTGTATATAGTTATATTTTTATATGTATGTGACATTCTTCTTATATATTATAAGAAAATATTCCAGTGTATTATTTCATACATTTCTCTACATTTATCGTCACGACGAATGGGACAGATACTTGTTTTTCAGGTGTTATTGATATTGACTTATCATACAAACACGAACGGGGCTTTATTTTTAAGGCGAGACGATTTATTCCAAATCGGCCGCATCACGTCCCATGTCGGAGAGCGCACGGCTTGTATCGAATACTTACACCTGGAATTCCTGTCTTTTCCCTGTGCACCAGCTTCCCGCAACGGAGATAGTCCTGTGTTCGATGTCTTCTTCTCTCTTCTTTTTCCTATTTCATATCTCCTTAACCTTGAGACGTATATCGGAAATTGAAAAATATGGAGGTGAAACTAGAACTCTCTAGCTTCGTGGTGTATTGGATTTTCACTTTTTTTTTACTTTTTATCATTCCTAGTTCAGGACAAAAAGTTTCACTATATTTTGCAAACAAACAATCGATTCGCATTTCTAAAAATTAGCTTCGTACTTCAAGAAAGTGCTTAAATGGAGGCAGCAAAATTATGGACAATATACTTGTCGATGAAGAAGTGATATGACGTTTAAATATTTGTTGTTTGAAACTATATTCATTTTTTATATTTATAAAACATAGATGATCCATATAGTCATATTACAGTATTTTCGTGGTGATACATGTTTGTGTTGAGCGAACACTCATCCTAGGAATATTCTTTCGACATTCGTTTTGTACCTAAATAACATAAAACAATCTGTGTATTTTTGTTGCATTTCAAACACAATATTACATCGATATGCAATGATTGATTCGAATTTTGTGATTCGACAACTCTGGTAAAACACTTGTAATTAAAAGAATAAATAGTTGTAAGAAGAATAATGAATGTTTCAAGTAGTTAAATGAATAATGAAAATAAAATTTTTGAAAATATATTTTCTCAAATCCTTGAAATTTTATAACATAAATTTAAAATTTTAATTGGTTCCAAAGACTCAGAGAAGAGTGGTTTTTTTCCCTCAATGGGTTTGGAAGACGAGTGACACAGCTTCCCCCATGTCCAACGCTTCCAATATTGCCATTGGGAGATCAGTGTCTAGAGATCAAAAGGGAAAAAAAGAAATCTCCTATATTTTTCTTGGATTGTTTTCCGAGTTTGTGGGGGTACTCTGCCAATGAACGGACGTTTTGTTCTTAGGAAATGATTCTGGATTTTGAAGGATTAAAAATGACTCAGTGTCCAATAAAGGATTTTGTCAGTCATACACGAAAGAATCCTAAATTTGTTTTATTTTCAAATTCTGTTTTATGTCAGTTTCAAATCCCCATCCATTATTCCCAAATAATTCTGGACCACCGTCATAATTACTTATGAGTGTGTAGATAATAAGGCAAATACATTGAATTGTGAAGGATCCGTTCTCAAACATTCTGTTGTCATGTCGTGCTTATCTACGTTCTTGAAACATGTTTCCTAAGAATACTCATAGCGTTAAATAAAAATAATTAGTTTTTGTAGAAAATTAAGTTTAAATCGCTGTTTATTTGGAAACTTCTGAAGATTTGTTACGTAGTATTGGATTCGTATTTGATCAGCTTATCTCGAAATCTCCTCGACCTCGATGTGTGTGTGGTCACTGACACACTCAGTAATAAAGGTCTATTTTCTGAACTGATCATTTTAATCGACATTATAATGAATAAATTCCATCATTTTTCTGGTATAGCAATACAGACAAATTTTCTTGAAAAATTATTTATTCAGCATCTTGTAGCAATAGAATAAAATAAATTGCATTTACGGAATGATTACTCACGTTCTTATATTGGAAGGGCGTGTTTCTGCATTAATTATCGTCAATAAACGAAACTTTTAGATTTTCCTCAATGTTATATTTCTCCTCGATTCACTCTAATCCTTTCTTTCATTCTTTTGTCACTTTTTCTTGATTTTTCTCCCATCAGTTCCGAAGTGATGTCTGTTTCATAGAGAACCATTTCTGCGGAGGCGGTGAAACCTTCTTTTTTTTCTCCCTTTTGCCATTCGCGACGTGAAGCTTTTTAATCTGTTTCGATGCTTGGAAGCGTGCTCGCCTCCGCTCGCTTTTTAAATTTTTTTTTTTTTTTTTTTTTTTTTCGTTTTCATCTGCGCTCCCCTGTTTGAACTCTTCTCCCGCTGGTGGACCGCGATGATCGTCAGTGTTTTGTGCTTCTGCCAACCTCATTCTGCGATATTCTTTCTTTTTCTTTTTTTTCTTTTTTCCATCGTTGTTATCAATTTTACGTGTTTCACCTTCATCAAATCAAAATTGTATAATAAGGTTGAAATTTTAGCAGAGCAACTGCAAAATACAAATAAATAATAATGATGATAATAATGATTATGATAATATTATTATTAATTCATTAAATAACTCGAAATTAATACCAATGTAAGAAACAGACTACAACAGCGTCCTCCAGTTCTCAGCTCACGTACAGAAAGTTCTTGCACCTGAAATAGATTCTTCTTCCCAGTAGAACTTAATTTTATAATCAACTGCTGAGAGAAAAACCAATAAAAGTTCAGAGAAATACGATGATGAGAAAAATATCTTTATCTCTAATAAATGTTGACAGCTTCTATTACTTGCTTTCAATACTTACGGAGTAAGGAGTCGTGTTTCTACTAGTCTATGTACGTATTTATTTCTTCGAAAGCGTTTCCCCCCAAATATGTGGCTTAAGATAAATGCCATCCCTTAATTCAGCAAAATACTGGAGATGTCCGATGTTAGGAAGAAGAAACAAAAACGTTTATAATTAATAAATATTAAGTAGTTCTACTTAAATGCTACTTTGTATATAATTTGAATAGATGACCTCTTTTTGGAATACATTTAGTTTTGGTTCATAATTTATAAAAAGATCGAAGAATGTGTGGTCCATATCATAAAAATTAACAATGGTTGTAAGAACATAAAACATATGATTGGTATAGACTTTGTGGAGGAATAACCTTGAAGTTCCTGTCCGGGGGACAGGAGAAGAATGGAACAAAGAAATAAATCTGGACTTTATATTACTGCAGTTAAAAACTACCTTGTTAGCGACGTGAAATCTTAATCTTCAACGATAAGTGGCATTGACATTACCTGCGAAACTGCCATCTGAATCTGTTAGTGTCTACTTTCTCCACTGCAGCGTCGCCGTGGATCTCTTTCTACGTCTACCGTCAATATGCGTTCGTGGCCGCCACGGAGTCCTCCGGTCGATACGAAACTCCGCAGGCGAGATGATTCAAGGGAAACGGACCGATGTGAGCGCCCTGCACGACCGGGATGAGGATCTGTGCACTCTGGTGAAATACCGAAGCGTCTGAGAAGTATAATGTCCTGGTGAAAGACATCAACCACCTACAAAAAAATTATCTTGGCGGAAGGTATCAACCTCTGACAAATGTAATATTTAATATATTACATCATATAAATATTACGTGAGTTGTTTTGCAAATAATTTTCATTGCTAATACCATCCATACACTATCTAGAAATGACGAAGCCATACTTGATACGACGAAAATTCGATTCATGCAATTGATGAAATTTAATGGCTTGATAGTTTCAGGGAGACCTTACCGGGTGTCCTCCGTGTTTAACGGATTGCCTATCTATGTCTGTCAGATTAGTCTGGTACGAGTTATTTTCGAAAATGAGTACCAGTTCAATAAGTCTCATATACTGGAAAGCCTTAGAATTCAGTTTTTAGAGTTTTTTTAAAAAATCATTAACAAAATCATTAAAAAAATCATTAACGTTTAAGTTTATAGCTTAAATTGAAAATAAGCACCTTTCTATTACAATTATAAGTCCTTTCAATTATTTGGAAGTAATTAATTATTTGAATTATTTGGAATTATAAGTTATTTCAATTACTTGGAACCATGAAGTGCAAATGTTCCTGCGAGGTAGGGAGTGTATGAAAGATTAATAAGAAGAGATAAAGTACACGATTTTCAAATTCTCTTCATCCTATGAGAAATTAATTGTGGTGGTTGTGACTAATCGCTCCGTATACCCGATGTAATAAAGGGGTAAAGAAGTCTGTTATAAGTACCGTTCATTTTATATTTTTAGATTCCACTATGGCATGAAAATTATAAAATTTGATGAGTTGTTTCTGGTCTGTGATGATCGTGATAATCTGTGATATAAGTCCTCGAATAGGTACTGGTTACAGGGAGACAACGTCGCAAATCAGTTTTTGAGCAAAATAATACCTTTTTATTCATCTGTTTCAAAGACAGTAGAACGTTTGCTTTACGAAATAGAATTGACTTCCTTTTACATTAAACATTCTTAATTTGAAATACACCTGAAGATCAAGAACTCCTTTTTAACAACATAGTTTTTAGAACTGCTTATGCTTTCAAAATGTTTTACGTGGACTGTTATTGATTAGCGATCTGTATCACTTACGGTGGGTATACTGTCACCTCAAAAGAAATCGCATTGTTCTACGGAACATTGGAAGTCAATTTAAACTATTTGGATATTACTGTCATCTGGGATAATTCCGTTTTCTGATAAATTTATTGATAATTAGAAGACGAGAATGTACTTATCTGAAAGAAGTACATTAGAGAGATATAGAGGTATTTCGTGCCAGAGGTTTCAACTATCAAATTTACTTATCAAAAAACGAGAGATGTTTCAGAAACATGAATATTAGATACTATCTTTAAATGTTTAATAATCAAATTTCTCGTATACTAAACAATAGTTTTATTGGACGGAACAAAACATTTATGGCGCGTTTCATATACGTTCGTAAGCACTCACATTCGTTCCAGGTCTGACTAACGACCCGTTCCTTCGCACCGAATCGCTCGCCTCTGAAACTTTAACGAACACTCTGTGAACGCTTCGCGAAGCCTTCCCCGCCGTGAAACTCGCATTCCCGCTCCACAAAGGAAGAAAAAAGAGGATAGAGGGGGACAGACTGAGAGAGAGAGAGAGCTAGAGAAGAAAAAAAAGCGCGAGGGCACGCGTGACCGGAGGCTACGCGCAAGGGTAGGCGATGGCCGGGGTGCTTGCTTCCGGTATGGGAGCCAGCACGCTCATCCGCTTGTACATTGGCTAGCTCTCGCGCGCCCGCGTTTTGGTGGCGGGGGTTGGGGGTTGAGGAGGCGTTGGGCAAAATGGCGGCGGCGGAACATCCGGTGTAGAGCGCGCTCACTTCGTCCGGATCCGCGTGCGTCGTAGTGGCGCTGGTGGGGAGTTGAAATATTTATGTAATGCGTCGATTCCATTGGATCCTCGTGCGTCCGTATCTACTTCCGAGCAGTATGACGCTGTATGATGACTGACTGTAAGGGGTGAGCGTGTTCCGTTCTAAGAAGTTTTTTTTTGATTAACTTTTAACTACTCCTACACTAAAAATAACTTAACTATTTTGTTTCCCGGACCATATGTTTTCTTCTTTTCGTAATTTTCGAACGAATTTTCGTACAATCTTTTCGTACGAAATTTGTTCTGATATTAGCAAAGACTTCTTACCTTCTGGGGTAATTCCGGTCAGAGTATTCAAACTTTCAGAACTCAGAAAAGGAAAGTTCGGATAATTTGTAAATCTCACCCCCGAAACTCTTGTAAACCTTTATTCAAGGAATTAAATATCTTAACACTTCCCTGCATTTATATTTATGAAACGGTCGTGTTTGTTAAGACCGAATTACTGAAG